>SDVV010000042.1:0-46773 GCA_016164225.1 Gammarus roeselii | reverse complement strand
CATCCGCCGCACTTGTGTGGTTTCAAATGTCAGTTATGACCAAAGTCGCTGTTATCTGGACACTTTTCGTGTTACCATTGTTAGTAGTGTTTACTACTAACAATGGTAACACGAAAAGTGTCCAGATAACAGCGACTTTGGTCATAACTGACATTTGAAACCACACAAGTGCGGCGGATGCTATAAACACTTCTAACAATGGAGACATGAAAAGTGACCAGATAACAGTGACTTGTTACCATATCTGACACCTTAATCAACACAAGTGCCACGGGTGCTGCAAAAACTATTATCAATGGCAACATGAGAAGTGTTCTGATAACAACGACTTTTGGCCAAACTGACACTTAAAAGCACATGTTCGGCGGGTGCTGGAAAGACTACTTACAATGGTAACAATAAAAGTTGGCATCTAACAGCCACTGTTGACCTCAACGGACACCCAAAGCATACTAGTGCGGTGGGCTCTATAAACACTACCAACAATGGTAACATGAAAAATGCTTAAATAGCAGCGACTTTTGACCAAAACTGACACTCAATACAACGCAAGTGCGACAAGTGCTAGAAAGACTACAAACAATGGTAGAAGGAAAAGTGTTAAGATAACTGCGACTTTCTGCATCAACTGACACTAAAAGGCACGCAAGTGCGGCGGGTGCTGGAAAGACTACTTACAATGGTAAAATGAAGAGTGTGCAGATAACAGCAACTTTTGACCATAACTGACACTTCAAACCCCACGAGTACGGTGAGTGCTATAAACACTACTAACAAAGGTAAATGAAAAGTGTTCAAGTAACAGCGACTTCTGTTCATAACTGACACTTTTTTCAATGCAACTGCACTTTGTTCTGAAAATACTATCAACAACGGTAACATGCAAAGTATTCAGATAACAGCGACTTTAGACCATAGCTGACACCTAGAAGCACACATGTGCGGTTGGTGCTGGAAAGACAACCTACAATGCTAACATTAAAAGCAGCCGGCGCACTTGTATGGTTTTACACATCAGTTATGACCATAGGTCGATGTTTCTTAACTTCTTTCATGTTACCATTGTTAGTAGTATTTCTAGCACCCTTCGCACGTGTGTTGCTTCAAGTGCTCAGTTTTGACCAAAAGTCGCTGTTATATGAAAACTTTTCAGGTTACCATTGTAAGTAGTGCTTGCAGACCCCACCGCACTTGTATGGCTTTAGGTGTCCGTTATGGCATAAGTGTCGGTTATCTGCAAACTTGTCTTGTTACCATTGTAAGTAGTCTTTCCAGCTCCCGCAGCCTATGTTTGTTTTGAACGTCAGTTTTGGTCAAAAGTTGCTGTTACCTTATAAATGTTCATGTTACTATTGTTAATAGTCTTTCTAGCACCCGTCGCATTTGTGTTGATTTAGATGTTACTTTTGACCATAAGTCGCTGTTATCTTAAGACTTTTTGTTACCACTGTGAGAAGTCATTCCAGCACCCGCCGCACTTGTGTGCTTATAAGTGTCAGTTATCTGGACATCTTTCCTGTTAAACTTGGTTGTAGTGTTCACAGCCCTCACCGCACTCTTGTGGTTTTATTTGTCAGTTAGGGCCAAAAAATAGCTGTTATCTGCAGACTTTTCATGTTCTCATTGGAAGTATTCTTTTCAGCACCCGTCGTACTTGTGTGCCTTTATGTGTCAGTTATAGCTAAAAGACGCAGTTATCCAAACACATTTTCTGTTACCATTGTTAGTAGCCTTTTTAGCACCCGACGCGCTTGTTATGATTTAAGTGTTAGTTTTGACCAAGAATCGCTGTTATCTTAACACATATCATGATACCACTGATAGTAGTCTTTCTATCACCCGTCGAACTTGTGTTGCTCTAAGTGTCAGTTTATACAAGAGTCGCTGGTATGTTAATACATCTCAAGTTTCCCTTGTTAGTAGTCTTTCTAGCACCCGCCGCACTTGTATTGATTAAAATGTCAGTTCGGGTCAAAAGTCGCTGCTATCTGATTACTTTTCATGTTATCAATATTAGTAGTGTTTAGAGCACCCGTGATTTTAAGTGTGAGTTATGGTCAAAAATAGCTGTTTTTCTGCAATATTTTTGGTTAACCATTGTAAGTTACCTTCCCAGCACCCAATGCACTTGTGTGCTTTTCAGTGTCAGTTATGGCTTAAGTCGCTGTTATTTGAACATTTTTCATGATACCATTGATATTAGTCTTTCTATTACTTATCGCACTTGTGTTGCTTTAGGTGTCCGTTATAGCCAAAAAAAACTAGTATCTGCAAGCTTTTATTGTTACCATTTTAAGTTGTCTTATTAGCACCCGCAGCACTTGTGCGCCTTCAAGTGTCATTTATGGCTGAGAGTCGCTGTTATCCTCACACGTTTCCTGTTACCATTGTTAGTAGTCTTTCTATCACAAGTCGCACTCGTCATGATTTAGGTGTCTGATTTGGTCAAAAGTCGCTGTTATCTTAACACGTTTTCTGTTACCATTGTAATTAGTTTCTCCAGCATCCGCCGCACTTGTGCTTTTATGTGTCAGTCTTGGCAAAAGGTCGCCTTCATCCTTATACTTTTCATGTTATCATTGTTAGTAGTCTTTGTATCACTGGTCGCACTTGTGTTGATTAAGGTGTCAGCTTTGGTCAACAGTCGCTGTTAAATGATTAATTTTTATGTAACCATTGTTAGTAGTGTTCATAGCACCCACCGCACTTGTGTGATTTTTAGTGTCAGTATTGGCCAAAAATAGCTGTTATCTGCACACTTTTCATGTTACCATTGTTTGTGGTCCCACCTGCACACAACGCACTTGTGTGCTTTAATATGTCAGTTATGGGCAAGTTCGCTGTTTTGCTAGCACCCGTCGATCTTGTGTAGATTTAAGTGTCAGTTTTGGTCAAATTTCGCTGTTTTCTGAACACTTTTCCTGTTACTAGTGTTAGTAGTGCTTATATGGTTTTTAACGTCAGTTAAGGCCAAAAGTCACTGCCATCATAACACTTTTCATGTTACCAGAGTTGGTAGTCTCTATTTCACCCGTCGTACTTGTTGTGCTATAGGTGTAAATTATAGTTAAATGTCGCTGTTATCTGAACGTTTTCAATGTAACCATTGTTAGTAGTGTTTATAGCAACCGGCGCAGTTGTATGGTTTCAAAGGTCAGTTATGGTTATAGGTTGCTGTTATCCTAACACTTTTAATGTTACCATTGTTAGTAGTCTTCAAGCAACCGTCGCACTAGTGATGCTTTACGTGTTAGTTTCAGACAAAAGTTCGCTGTTATCTGGGCTATTTTCATGTTGCCATTGTTAGTTGTGTTTCTAGCACCCGGCGACCTTGTATGCTTTAAATGTCAGTTATGATCATAAGCCGCTGTTATCTAAACCCTTTACATGTTACCATTGCTAGTAGTGTTTATATCAGCTGGCGTACTTGTATAGTTTTAAATGTCAGTTAAGCCCATAAGTCGTTATCATCTTATTTCTTTTCCTGTTACCGTTGTTAGTAGTATTTCTAGCACCCGTCGCACTTGGGTTGCTTTATGGGCTCAGTTTTGGCCAAAAGTCGTAGTTATCTGAACACTTTTCATCTTACCATTGTTAGTAGTGTTTATAGCAACCGCCGCATTTGTGTTGCTTTAAGAGCTCAGTTATGGCCAAAAGTCGTGGTTATCTGAACACTTTTCATGTTACCATTGTTGTAGTGTTTATAGCACCCGCCGCACTTATTTTGCTTTAGGTGTCAGTTGAGTCAAATGTCGCTGTTATCTTAACACTTTTCATGTTACCATTGTTAATAGTCTCTCTAGAAACCGTCGCACTTGTGTTGATTTAGGTTTTAGTTATGACCGAAAGTCGCTGTTATCCTAATACTTTTTGTTACCATTGTAAGTAGTCTTTCCAGCACCTGCTGCACTTGTGCTTTGAAGTGTCAGTTTTAGTCAAAATCGCTGTTATCCTAACACTTTTCGTGTTACCATTGTAAATTGTCTCCCCTGCACCCACCGCACTTGAGTCTTTTTAAGTGTCAGGTATGGCCTAAGTCGCTGTTATCAGAACATTTTACTGTTACTGTTGTTTGTAGTGTTTACAGTCCTCACCGAACTCATGTGTTTTTTTGTGTCAATTATGGCCATAAATAGCTGTTATGGGCACACTTTTCATGTTACCAGTGTAGGTAGTCTTTCCAGAATCCGTCGCACTCGTTTGCCTTTATGTGTCAGGTATAGCCGCAAGTCGCTGTTATCCTAACATTTTTCCTGTTACCTATGTTAGAAGCCTTATTAGCACCTGTCGCACATGTTTTGCTTTAAGGGTTAGTTTTGTTCATGAGTCGCTGTTATCTGAACACTTTTCTTGTTATCATCGTTAGTAGTCATTCTAGCACCTGTCGCACTTGTGTTTATTAAGGTGTCAGTTTGGGTCAAAAGTCGCTGTTATCTGATTACTTTTCATGCTACTATTATTAGTATTGTTTATAGCACCCGCCGCACATGTGTAGTTTTAAGTGTCATTTATGGCCCATAATAGCTATTTTCTGCACACTTTTTGTGTCACCATTGAAAGTTGCCTACCCAGCACCCAATGCACTTGTGTGCTTCCCAGTGTCAAGTATGACCAAAATCGCTGTTATTTGAACATTCTGTCTGTTACCGTTGTTTGTAGTGTTTTAGCCCTCACCGCACTACTGTGGTTTTGTGTGTCTGTTATGGCCAAAATTAGCTGTTATCTAGACACATTTCATCTTCCCATTTTAAGTAGTCTTTCCAGCACCCTCCGCACTTGTGTGCCTTTGAGTGTCAGTTGTGACCAAAAGTCGCGTTATACTACCACTTTTCATAATACCGTTACTGCTAGTCTTTCTAGCACCCGTGTCACTTGTGTTGCTTCAGATGTCAGTTATGGCTATAAGTCGCTGGTAACAGAAACTTTTTCTGTTACAATTGTGTTCAGTGTTATTAGCACCTGCCGCATTCGTATGGTTTTAAGTGTCCGTTATGACCAAAAAATGGCTGTTATCTTCACACTTTTCATGTTACCATTGCAAGTAGTCTTTACAACATCCGCCGCACTTGTGTGCTTATAGGCGTCAGTTATGGTAAAAAGACGCGGTTATCTCAACACTTTTCTTGTTACCATTGTAAGTAGACCTTTCTTGTACTCGTCGCACTTGTGTGCTTTCGAGTGTCAGTTGTATCCAAAAATTGCGTTATCTTTACACTTTTCTCCTCACCTTGGTAGTGGTCGTTCTAGCATCCGTCACACTTGTTTTGCTTCAAGTCTCAGTTATTACTAAATTTCGCTGTTATCTGAACAATTTACTTGTTACCAATGGTTGTTGTTTTTATAGCACCCGGCGCACTTGTACGGTTTCAAATGTCAGTTCTAGCCAAAAGTCTCTATTATCTTAGCACTTTTCATATTACTAATGTTAGTTGTCTCTCTAGCACCCGTCACACCAGTGTTTATTAAGGTGTCAGTTTTGGTCAAAAGTAGCTGGCATCTACACACTTTTCATGTTCGCATCGTAAATAGTCTCACCAGCACCCACTGCAGATGTGTGCCATTTAGGTGTCAGTTATTGCCATAAGTAGTTGTTATCTCAACGCATTCCCTGCTACCAATGCCAGTAGTCTTTCTTGCAACCGTCGCACTTGTGTTGTTTTTTGGGTCAGATTTAGCTAGATGTCGCTGGTATCTAAACACTTATCAAGTTACTATTGTTAGTAGCGTTTATAGCAACCGCCGCCCTTGTATGGTTTTGAATGTCTGTTATGACAAAAACGCGCTGTTATCTTAACTTTTCATGTTACCATTGTTAGTAGTCTTTCTAGCACCCGTCGCACTTGTGTTAATTGAATTGTCAGTTCTGGCCAAATATCGCTGTTATCTGAACACGTTTCATGTTGACATTGATGGCAGTGCTTATAGCACCAGTCGCACTTGTGTGGTTTTGGTGTCCGTTATGACCAAAAAATGTTGTTATCTGCAAACTTTTCATGTAACCATTGTAGGTTGTCTTGCCAGCACCCACCGCACATGAGTGCTTTTTGGTGTCAGTTATGGTCTAAAGTCGCTTTTATTCGAACACTTTGCATGTTACCGTTGATGATAGTCTTTTTAGCACACAGTGCAGTTGCATTGATTAAAGTGTCAGTTCTGGACATAAGTCATCGTTATCTGAACCCTTTTCATTTTACCATTGTTAGAAGTGTTTATAGCACTCACCGTACTCGTGTGGTTTTATGTGTCAGTTTTTGCCAAAAATCACTGTTATCTGAACATTATTCATGTTTCCATTGTTGGTAGTGTTTTTAAAACATGCGGAACTTGAACGACTTTAGGTGTCCGTTAATGTCAGAAGTGGCTGATATCTGCCAACTTTTCTTGTTACGATTGTAAGTAGTCTTTCCAGCACCCGCCGCACTTGTGCTTTTAGGAGTCAGTTCTGACCAAAAGTCGCTTTTATCATAACACTTTTCATGTTACCATTGAAAGCAGTCTTGCTAGCACCCGTCGCACTTGCGTTGACCTAGGTGTGAGTTTTGTCCAAAAGTCGCTGTTATCATGACCTTTTTTTATTACCTTTGAAAGAAGTCTATCCCGCATCCGCCGCACTTGTGTGCTTCTAAACGTCAGTTTCGGTCAAAAGTCGCTGTTACCTTAACACTTTTCATGTTACCATTAATAATAGTCTTTCTAGCACCCGTCGCACTTGTTTTAAATGAAGTATCAGTTCTAGCCAAATATCGCTGTTATCTGGACACGTTTCATGTTACCATTGTTAGTAGTGTTCAAAACACCCGCAGCACATGTATGGTTTTAAATGAGTCGCTAATAGCTTAACACTTTTCATGTTACCATTGTTTGTTGTCTTCCTAGCACCCGTTGCACTTGCGTTGATTGAGTTGTCAGTTTTGGTCAAAAGTCGCCGTCATCTGAACACTTTTCGTGTTACCATTGTTAGTAGTATTTATAGCACCTGTCGCATTTGCATTGATTTAAGTGTCCGTTTTGGACATAAGTTGCTGTGATCTCAACACTTCCCATGTTACCATTATTAGTATTCTTTCTGACATCCGTCGCACTTGTATTGCTTCAAGTGTCAATTTTGGCCAAAAGTCGTTGTTATCTGCGCACTTTTCAGGTTACCATTGAAGGTTGTCTTTCCAGATCCCACCGCACATGTGTGCTTTTAGGTGCAGTAATGGTCAAAAGTCGCTGATATTTGAGCACTTTGCATGTCACTGTTGTTGATAGTCTTTTCAGCACACAGTGCGGTTGCATTGATTAAAGTCTCAGTTTCCGACAGAAGACGCCGTTATCTGAACACTTCTCATCCTACCAATGTTAATAGTATTTATAGAACTCACCGTACTCCTGTGGTTTTGAGTGTCGGTTACGCCCAAACGTAGCTGTTATCTGCACAATTGTAATGTTACAATTAAAAGTAGTCTCTCCAGCATCCGCCGGATCTGTTTTCTTTTGAGCGTCAGTTCTGGCCAAAAGTCGCTGGTACCATAACACTTTTCGTGTGACCATTGCTAGTAGTCTTGCTAGCACCCGGTGCACTTCTGTTGAACTCACTGTCAGTTTTGGCCCAAAATCGCTGTTATCTTATCCTTTTTTTAATGTTTGTAAACAGTCTTTCCAGCACCCACCGCACTTGTGCTTTTAGGTGTCAGTTTTGGGCGAAAGTCACTGGTACCTTAACACCTGTCATGATACCATTGTTAGTAGTTTTTTTAGCACCTGTCACACTTGTGTTAATTTGACTGTCATTTTTAGCCAAATATCGCTGTTGTCTGAACACTTCTGATGTTACCGTTGTTAGTAGTGCTTACAGCCCTCACCGTACTCCTGTGGTTTTAAGCGTCCGTTAGTTCCAAAAGTGGCTTTCATCTGCACACTTTTCATGTTCCCATTGTTATTAGTTTTCCCAGCACCCACCGCACATGTGTGCCTTTAGGTGTCAGTTATGACTAAAAGTAGCTGTTATCTCAACACCTTTCCTGCTACCATTGCCAGTAGTCTATCTTGTACCCGTCGCACTTGTTTTGCTTTAGGTGTCAGTTTTAGCCATATGTCGCTGTCATCTGAACACATCTTGTTACAATTGTTAGCAGTGTTTATAGCACCCGCCGCACTTGTGTGGTTTCAAATATCAGTTATGGTCAAATGTCGCTATTATCTTACGTTTTTTCATGTTATCATTGTTAGTAGTCTTTCTAGCCCCTGTTGAACTCGTGTGCTTTCGATCGTCTGTTTTAGCCATAAATCGCTGTTATCCAAACATATATCATGTTTCCGTTATTAGTAGTGTTTAATGCATCCGCAGAATTGTATGGTTTTAAGTATGTATTATAGCCATGAATAGCTGTTGTGTGCTTGTAGGTAAAAGCACATGTGTGCTTTTAGGTGTCAGTTATGGTCTAAAGTCGCTGTTATCTGAACACTTCGAATGATACCGTTGTTGTTGGCCTTGTTAGCACACAGTGCAGTTACATTGATTACTGTGTAAGTTTTTGACTGAAGTCGTCCTCACCTGAACACTCTCCATCTTACCATTGTTAGTAGTGTTTATAGCATTCACCGTACCCCTGAGTTTTGAAGGGTCAGTTATAGCCAAAAGTAGCTGTTATCTGCACTTCTAATTTTCCCGTATTTAGTAGTCGTCCCAGCATCCGCGGTACTTGTATGCCTTTAAGTGTCAGTTATAGCAAAAAGTCGCAGTTATCTTAACACTTTGCATGTTAACATTGTTAGTAGTTTTTCTAGCGCCTGGCGCACTTGTGTTGATTTAAGGGTCTGTTTTGGCTAAAAATCGCTGTATGGTTTTGAGTGTCCGTTGGGGGCAAAAGTAGCTTCTATCTGCACCCTTTTCATGTTACCGTGAAAGTAGTCTCTCCAGTATCCGCTGCATCTGTTTGCTTGTGGGCGTCAGTTTTGGCCAAAATTCGCTGTTACCATAACACCTTTTATGTTACCATTGTTAGTAGTCTTCTTAGCACCCGTCGCACTTGTGTTGCTTTAACTGTCCGTTTTGGCCAAAAATCGCTGTTATCTGAACCCTTTCGTGTTTCCTTGTGTGCATATAAACGTCAGTTATTACCGAAAGTCGCAGTATACGTAACAATTTTCATGTTACCATCGTTAATGGTCTTCCTACTACCGGTCGCACTTGCGTTGATTCAGGTGTCAGTTTAGGAGAAAAGTCGCTGTTATCTTAACACATTCTGTTACCATTGTAAGATGTCTTTCCAGCACCCTATGCACTTGTGCTTTTAAGTATCAGTTATAGCTCAAGTCACTGTTATCTGAACATTTTTCCTGTTCCCGTTGTTTATAGTGTTTATGTGTCAGTTATGGTCACAAAATAGCTCTTATCTGCACACTTTCCATGTGCCAATTATAAGTAGTCTTTCCTGCACCCACCGCACTTGTGTGCCTTTATGTGTCAGGTATGACCATATTCGCTGTTTTGCTAGCACCCGTCAAACTTGTGTAGCTTTAAGTGTCAGTTCTAGCCAAATGTTGCTGTTATCTGAAAACTTTTCATGTTTCCATTGTAAGAAGTGTTTATGGCACCTGCCGCTCTCGTATGGTTTTACATGTCATTTATGCGAAAAGTTGCTGTTATCTTAACATTTTTCTTGTGGCAATTGCTTGTAGGCTTTCTATCAACCGCCGCACTTGTTTGGTTTTAAGGGTCCGTTATGACCAAAAGTAGCTTTTTTTCTGCAAACTTTTCATGTTACCATTGTCAGTAGTGTTTATAGCACTCGGTGCACTTGTATGGTTGTAACGATCACTTATGGCCAAGAGTCGTTGTTATCCTAAAACTATTCATGTTATCATTATTATTAGTCTCTCTGCGCACCCGTTGCAATTGTGTTGTTATGAGTGCCCAGTGGTGACCAAAAGTCGCTGTTATCTTAACACTTACATTACAAAGTCGCTGCTATCTAAACATTTTTCTTGTTACCGTTGTTTACAGTGTTAGAAGCCCTCACACACTCCTGGGTTTTAAGTGTCAGTTCCGGCCAAATGTAGCTGTTATTTGCACTCCTGCCATGCATCGATCGCAAGGAGTCTTTCCAGCACATGCCGCACTTGTGTGCCTTTAAGGGTTAGTTACGGCTGAAAGTCGCTGTTATCCTAATACTTTTCATGTTCCCATTGCAAGTAGTCTTTCCAGCACATGCCGGACTTGAGTGCCTTTAAGTGTCAGTTGTGACAAAAAGTCACTGTTGTCCTAACACTTTTCCTGTTACCATTGTTAGTAGTTTTTCTATCACCTGTGACACATGATACCATTGATAGCAGTCATGCTATCACTTATCGCACTTGTGTGGCTTTAGGTGTCAGTTATGACCAAAAGTAGGTGGTATCTGCAAACTTTTCATGTTACCATTATAAGTTGTCTTCCCAGAACCCGCAGCACTAGTGCGCCTTCAAGTGTCATTTATGGCTCAAAGTCGCTGTTATCCTCACGCTTTTTCTGTTACCATTGTTAGTAGTCTTCCTATCACGAGTCGCACTCGTGTTAATTTAGGTGTCAGATTTGGTCAAAAGTCGCTGTTATCGTAACACGTTTTGTATTACCATTGTGAGTAGTCTTGCCAGCAACCGCTGCACTTGTGCTTTTAAGTGTCAGTTTCGGTCAAAATCGCTGTTATCTTAACACTTTTTGTGTTATTATTGTAAATTTTCTTCCCTGCACCCAACGCACTTGAGTTGTTTTAAGTGTCAGGTATGGCCTAAGTCGCTGATATCTGAACAGCGACTTAGGTTAAAAATCGCTGTTATGGGCACACTTTTTATGTTACCAGTGTAGATAGTCTTTCCAGAACCCGTCGCACTCGTGTGCCTGTATGTGTCAGTTATGGCCGCAAGTCGCTGTTATCCTGACATTTTTCCTGTTACCATTGTTAGTAGCCTTTCTAGCGCCCGTCGCAAGGGTTTTGCTTTAAGGGTTAGTTTTGTTCATGAGTCGCTATTATCTGAACACTTTTCTTGTTATCATTGTCAGTAGTGTTTATAGCACCCGGCGCACCTGTACGGTTTTAAATGTCAGTTATAGCTAAAAGTTGCGGTTATCTTGACACTTTGCATGATACCACGGATAGTAGTCTTCCAATCACCCGTAGAATTTGTGTTGCTGTATGAGTTCGTTTCGAACAAGAGTCGCTGAAATCTTACCACTTCTCAAGTTACCATCGTTAGTAGTCTTTCTAGCACCTGTCGCACTTGTGTTTATTAGGGTGTCAGTTTGGGTCAAAAGTCGCTGTTATCTGATTACTTTTCATGTTACCATTATTGGTAGTGTTTATAGCACCCGCCGCACTTGTGTAGTTTAAAGTGTCAGTTATGGCCCCTAATAGCTATTTTCTGCACACTTTTCGTGTCACCATTGTAAGTTGCCTACCCAGCACTCTATGCGCTTGTGTGCTTTTCAGTGTCACGTATGAACAAATTCGCTGTTGTCTGAACATTCTGTCTGTTACCGTTGTTTGTAGTGTTTATAGCCCTCGCCAAAAGTAGCTGTAGCTGTTATCTGCACACATTTCATCTTACCATTTTAAGTAGTCTTTCCAGCACCCGCTGCACTTGTGTGCCTTTGAGTGTTAGTTGTGACCAAAAGTCGCGTTATCCTAACACTTTTCATATTACCAATGTTAGCAGTCTTTCTAGCACCCGTGACATTTGTGTTGCTTCAGCTGTCATTTATGTCTATAAATCGCTGTTTTCATAAACTTTTTGTTACAATTGTGTGCAGTGTTATTAGCACCTGCCGCATTCGTTTGGTTTTAAGTGTCCGTTATGACCAAAAATGACTGTTATCTCCACTCCGGAAACAAAGTCACAACCTTACAACGATCTCAGCTCTTAGGGGAAGTGGACATGGTTCTCGAGGCTGCTGCAGGAAAGAAGTAACTCCCTTAGAGTGGCAATGCTTGTAGAAATTTTCAAATTGCTCACGAGGTGGTTCCGTGAACAAAGTCATCACCCTACAATGATCTCGGCTCGTAGTTGGAGTGAACAGTATTCTCGAATCTGCTGCAGAAATGAAGTCTCTTCTCTTGAAGGTGCAATGGCTCTAGAGCGAATGAAAATCGGTCTCGGGGCGGCTCCGAGAACAAAGTCATTACCCTACAACGATCTCAGTTCGTAGGGGAAGTGGACATGGTTCTCGGGGCTGCTGCAGGAATGAAGTCACTTCCCTTGGAAGGGCAATGACTGTAAGGCAAATGCAAATCGGTCACGGGGCGGCTCCGAGAACAAAGTCACTACCCAACAACGATCTCAGCTCGTAGGGGAAGTGGACAAGGTTCTCGGGGCTGCTGCAGGAATGAAGTCACTTCCCTTGGAAGGGCAATGACTGTAAGGCAAATGCAAATCGGTCACGGGGCGGCTCCGAGAACAAAGTCACTACCCAACAACGATCTCAGCTCGTAGGGGAAGTGGACAAGGTTCTCGGGGCTGCTGCAGGAATGAAGTCACTTCCCTTGGAAGGGCAATGACTGTAAGGCAAATGCAAATCGGTCACGGGGCGGCTCCGAGAACAAAGTCACTACCCTGCAACCATCTCAGCTCGTAGGGGAAGTGGACATGGTATATGGGGGCTGCTGCATGACTGAAGTCACTAATTTGGAGTGGCAATGCTTGTAAGGAACTTTGAAATCGCTCCCAGAGCAGCTCCGCAAACAAACTCACCCCCCTAGAATGATCTCGACTCGTAGATGAAGTGGACAGAGTTCTCGAAGCTGCTGCAGGAATGAAGTCACTTCCCTTGGAGGTGCAATGGGTATAAGGCGAATAGAAATCAGTCTCGAGGCGGCTCGAACAATGTCGCTACCTTACAATGATCTCAGCTCGTCGATGAAGTGGACATGGTTCTCGTAGCTGCTGCAAGAATGAAGTCACTTCCTTGGCGTATCGATGCCTGTAAGGAACTTTAAAATCACTCTCGGGGCGGCTCCATGAACAAAGTCAATACCCCACAATGATCTCGGCTCGTCGATGAAGTGGACAGAGTTCCCGTGGCTGCTGCATGAATGAAGTCACTTTCTTTGGAGGTGCAATTGCTTTAAGGCAAATGAAAATTGTTTTCGTGGCGGCTCGGAGAACAAAAACACTTGCCTACAATGATATCGGCTCGTAGATGAAGTATACAGACTTCTCAGATCTGCTGCATGGATGAAGTATTCATCATGGAGGTGCAATATTGTGAGGCAAATAGAAATCAGTCTTGGCGCGGCTCCGAGAACAAAGTCAACCCTACAACGTTCTCAGCTCGCAGGAGGAAGTGAATATGGTTCTAAGGGCTGCTGCAGGAAAAAAGTAACTCCCTTGGAGTGGCAAAGCTTGTAGGAATTTTGAAATCGCTCGCGGAGCGGCTCCGAGAACAAAGTCACTACCCTAAAATAATCACGGCTCGTAGATGAAGTGGACAGAGTTCTCGGAGCTGCTGTAGGAATGAAGTCCCCCTCTTTGAATAACGATGCTTGAAAGAAACTTTGAAATCACTTAGGGGCAGCTCCGAGAACAAAGTCACTACCCTACAATGATCTAAGCTCGTAGGGGAAGTGGACATGGTTTTCGGATCTGCTGCAGTAATGAAGTCAGTTACCCTGGAGGTGCAATGACTGTAAGTCAAATGGAAATCGGTCTCGAGACGTTTCCATGAACATTATCACTCGCCTACATAATCGCGGCTCGTAAATGAAAAGAACAGAGTTCTCGGGGCTGCTACATGAGTGAAGTCACTTCCCTTGGCGATGCAATAACTCTAAGCTTAATGAAAATCGTTCTCGAAGCGGGTACATGAACAAAGTCTTTACCTCATATCGATCTCAGCTCGTAGGAGAAGGGGATTTGGTTCTCGGGGCTGCTGCAGGAATGAAGTTGCTCCCTTGGAGTGGCATTGCTTGAAAGGAACTTTGAAATCCCTCTCGGTGCGGCTCCGCGAACAAAATAAGTCTCCTACAATTATCTCGGCTCGTAGATGAAGTGGACAGAGTTCTCGAGGCTGCTGCAGAAATGAAGTCACCTACCTTGAAGGTGCAATATCTGTGAGGCGAATGGAAATCGGTCTCAAAACGGTTCCGAGAACAAAATCATTCGCCTACAATGATCTCGGCTCGTAAATAAAAAAGACAGAGTTCTCGGGGCTATTGCAGTAATAAAGTCATTTCCCCTGGAGGCTCAATAGCTGTAAGGCAAATGGAAATAGGTCGCGGGGCGGCTCCAAGAACAAAGTAACTCACCTACAATGATATCGGCTCGTAGATGAAGTACACAGATTTCTCGAAGCAACTGCAGGAATTAAGTCACTCTCTGAGAGTGGCGATGCTGGTTCGGAATTCTAAAATTGCTCACTGGGCGGCTCCGATTTCAAAGTTACTTCCCTAAAATGATCTCAGCTCGTGAGGAAAGTCGACTGAGTACTCGAGGCTGCTGCAGGAATGAAGTAATTCCCTTGGAGGTGCAATAACTGTAATGAAAATGGAAATCGGTCACGGGGCGGCTCAGTGAACAAAGCCATGACACTAGGTTCTCCAGGTTCTTGGAGCTGCTGCAGGAATGAAGTAACTCCCTTGGAGTGGCAATGCTTGTAAGGAACTTTGAAATTGCTCTCGGGGCGGTTCCGCGAACAATGTCACTACCCTGAAATGATCTCAGCCCGTAGGGAAAGTCGACTGAGTACTCGAGGCTGCTGAAGGGATGAAGTCAATTCCCATGGAGGTGCAATGGCTGTAAGGCAAATGGGAATCGATCACGGGGTGGCTCCATGAACAAAGTCATTACCCTACAACTATCTCAGCTCGCAAGTCAGGTGGACAAGGTTCTCCGGGCTGCTGCAAGAATCAAGTCACTTCCCCTGGAGGTTTAATGACTGTAAGGCAAATGGAAATCTGTCACGGGGCGGTTTCATGAACAAAGTAACTACCCTACAACGATCTCAGCTCGAATGGGGATTGGACATGTTTTGCCGGGCTGCTGCAGGAATGAAATCACTCCCTTGGAGTGGCAATGCTTGTGAGGAACTTTGAGATCGCTCTCAGGGTGGCTCCATGAGAGAAGTCAGTGCCCTACATTGATCGCAGATTGCAGGGGAAGTGGACCGAGTTCTCGGAGCAGCTCCAAGAAAAAAGTCACTACCTTATAACGATCTCAGCACGTATGGGAAGGGGATATGGTTCGCTCCCTCGGAGTGGCAATGCTTATAAGGAACTTTGAAATCGCTCTCGGGGCGGCTCAGCGAACAAAATAAGTCTCTTACAATGATCTCGACTCAAAGACGAAATAGTCAGAGTTCTCGGTGTTTCTGCAAGAATGAAGTCACTCGCTTGGAGTAGCGATGCTTGTTAGGGATTTTGAAATCACTCGCGGGGCGGCTTCTCGAACAAAGTCACTACCCTACAATGATTTCGGCTCGTCGATGGAGTGGACAGAGTGTTCGGGGCTGCTGCGTGAATGAAGTCACTTTCCTTGGAGGTGCAGTGGTTTCAAGGGAAATGGAAATCGCTCTCAGTGTGACTCCGGGAAGAAAGTCACTTCATTACAGCGATATCAGCTCGTAGGGGAAGTGGATATGGTTCTCGGGGCAGCTGCAGGAAAGAAGTATCTCCCATGGAGTTTTAATGATTGTAGGAAATTTGATATTGCTCTCGAGTCGGCTCCGGGAACAAAATCACTACCCTACAATGATCTCGACTCTTAAATGAAGTGGACAGAGTTTTCGAGGCTGCTGCAGAAATGAAGTCACTTACCTTGAAGGTGCAATATCTGTGAGGCGAAAGGAAATCGGTCTCGGCGCGGCTCCGAGAAAAAAGTCAATACCCTACAACGATCTCAGCTCGTAGGGGAAATGGACAAGGTTCTCGGGGCTGCTGCAGGAATAAAGTCACTTCCCCTGAAGGTGCAATAGCTGTAAGGCAAATGAAAATCGGTCTCGGGGCGGCTTCGGGAATAAGTAACTCCTACAATAATATCGGCTCGTAGATGAAGTAGAAAGAGTTCTCAAAGCAGCTGCAGGAAGGGAGTCACTCCCTTCGAGTGGCGATGCTTGTAAGGAACTTTGAAATCGCTCTCAGGGCGGCTCCGAAAACAAAGTCTCCCCCCTACAATGATCTCGACTCGTAGATGAAGTGGACAGAGTTCTCGGGGCTGCTGCAGAAACGCAGTCACTTGCCTTGGAGGTGCAATGACTGTAAAGCAAATGAAAATCGGTTTCGTAACGGCTCCGAATACAAAGTCACTACCCTACAACGATCTCAGCTCGTAGGGGAAGTGGACATGGTTCTCTAATGATTGTGAGGCAAATGAAAATACGTCTTGGCGCGGATTCGCGAACAAAGTCACAACCCTACCCTATAAGGCTCGGTTCCGGCGACTTCAAGAATAAAGTAACTCTCTTATAATGATATCGGCTCGTAGATGAAGTAGACAGAGTTATCGGAGCAGCTGCAGGAATGAAGTCACCCTTGGAGTGGCGATGCTTGTCTGGAACTGTAAAATCACACGCGGCGCGACTCCGTGAACAAAGTCACTTTACTACAACGATCTCGGCTCGTAGGGGAAGTGGACATGGTTTTCGGGGCTGCCGCAGAAATGAAGTCACTCCCGTGGAGTGACAATGCTAGTAAGGAACTTTGAAATCACTCCTAGGGCAGCTCCGAGAACGAAGTCACTACCCCATAATTATTTAGGCTCGTAGATGAAGTGGACAGTTCCTGGGGCTGCTGCAAGAATGAAGTCACTTCGCTTGGAGGTGCAATAGCTGCAAGTGAATGAAATTCGGTCTCGGGCGACTCGTGAACAAAGTCTGTCCCCAACAACGATCTCAGCTCGTAGGGAAGTGGACCAGGTTCTCGCGCCTGCTGCAGGAATGAAGTCATTTCCCCTGGAGGTGCAATAGCTATAATGCACATGAAAATCGGTGTCGGAGCAGCTCCGAAACAAGTAACTCTCCTACAATGATATTAGCTTGTAAATGAAGTGGACAAAGTTTTCGGAGCAGCTGCATGAATGAAGTCACTCCCCTGGAGTGGCGATGCTTGTAAGGAACTTTGATATCTATCTCGGGGTGGCTCCGATAACAAAGTCACTACCCCACAACGATCTCAGCTGGTAGGGGAAGTGGACATGGTTCTCGGATCTGCTGCAGAAACGAAGTCACTTCCCTTAGAGGTGCGATAGCTGCGAGACAGCTATCACACTACTCTACAACGATCTCAGCTCGTATGGGAAATTGACATGGGTTTCGGGGCTGCTGCAGGACTGCAGTCACTTCCCTGGAGGTGCAATGAATGTAAGGCAAATAGAAGTTGGTCTCGACACAGCTCCGAGAACAGAGTCACTCTCCTACAATGATCTCGGCTCGTAAATGAAAAAGACAATGTTCTCGGGGCTGCTGCATGAATGCAGTCACTCTCCTTGGAGGTGAAATGCTTGTAAGGAACTTGAAATCACTCTCGGGGCGGCGTCGCGAACAAAATAGGTCTCCTACAATGATCTCGGCTCGTACATGAAGTGGACAGAGTTATTGGAGCTGCTGCAGGAATAAAGTCACTCCCTTGGTGTAGCGATGCTTGTAATTAACTTTGAAATCACCCTCGGGGCGGTTCCGCTAACAGAGTCACTACCCTACAATGATTTCGTCTCGTCGATGAAGTGGACAGAATTCTTGGGGCTGCTGCAAGAATGCAGTCACTTTTCTTGGAGGTGCAATAGCTGTAAGACAAATGGAAATAGTTCTCGGGGCGGCTCCGGGAACAAAGTCACTACATTACAACGATTTAGTCTCGTAGATGAAGTCATTACCCTACAAAGAGGACAAGTTTCTCGGGGCCACTGCAGAGTTGAAGTCACATCCCTTGGAGGTGCAATAGCTGTAAGGCAAATGTAAATCCGTCTCGACGCAGCTTCGGGAACAATGTCACTAACACACAATGATTTCTTCTCGTAGGGGAAGTCGACTGAGTTCTCGGGGTTGCTGCAAGAATGAAGTCACTTCCCTTGGACGTACAATGACTGTAAGTCAAATGGAAATTGGTCTCGGCGCGGCTGCGAGAACAAAGTCACTCGCCTGCAATGATCTTGGCTCGTAGATGAAGTAGACAGAGTTCTCGGAGCTGCTGCAGGAAGGAAGTCACTTCCGTTGAAGGTCCAATGGCTGTGAGGCAAATGGAAATTGGTCTCGACACGGCTCCGAGAACAGAGTCACTCGCCTACGATGATCTCGGCTCGTAAATGAAAAAGACAGAGTTCTTGGGGCTGCTGCATGAATATAGTCACTTCACCCGGAGGTGCAATGGCTGTAAGGCAAATGGAAATCGGTCGGGGGGCGGCTCCGATAACAAAGTCACTACCCTACAACGATATCAGCTCGTAGGGGAAGTGGATATGGTTTTCGGAGCTGCTGCAGGAATGAAGTCATTCCCCTGAATTGTCGATGCTTGTAAGGAGCTTTGAAATCGCTCCCGGGGTGGCTCCGATAACAAAGTCACTACCCTACAACGATCTCGGCTCGTAGGGGTAGTGGGCATGGTTCTCGGATCTTCTGCAGGAATGAAGTCACTTCCCCTTGAGGTTTAATGACTGTGAGGCAAATGGAAATCGGTCTATTCACGGCTGAGAGAACAATGTCACTACCCAACAATGAACTCGGCTGGTAGGGGAAGTGTACATAATTCTCGCGGCTGCCGCCGGGATGAAGTCACTTCCCTCGGAGGTGCAATATCTGCAAGGTAAAAGGAAATCGGGTCCAGCGCGGCTCCGAGGACAATATCACTAACTTATAATGATTTCAGCTCGTAAGGAAAGTTGACTGAGTTTCATCGACGAGCCTACAATTGTATCGGCTCTCCGATAAAATGTACAGAGTTCTCGGCGCTGCTCATGAGCGAAGTCACTTCCCTGGGAGGTGCAATAGCTGCATGGTAAATAGAAATCAGTTTTGCTGCGGATTCAAAAATAAAGTCACTTCCCTACAATAATTTCAGCTAGCAGGGGAAGTGGACATGGTTCTCACGCTGCTGCAAGAATGAAGTCACTCCCTTGGAAGGGCAATGCTTGTTAGAAACTTTGAAATCATTCTCGGGGCGGCGCCAGGAACAAAGTAATTCCCCTAAAATGATTTCATCTCGTAGATGGAGTGGACAGAGTTCTCGGAGCTGCTGGAAGAATGAAGTCACTCCCATGGACTAGCGATGCTTGTGAGGAACTTAGAAATCGCTCTGGGGCGGCTATGTGAACAAAGTCACGACCCTACTATGATCTCGTCTCGTCGATGAGGTGGACAGAGTTCTCGGTGCTGCTGCAGGTATGAAGAAACTTCCCTTGGAGGTACAATGGCTCTAGGACAAATGGAAATCAGTCTCGGGGCGACTCCGATCTCACTACCCTACAACGATCTCAGCTCGTAGGGGAACTGGACACAATTTTCAGGGCTGCTGCATGAATGAAGTCACTCCCTTAGAGTGGCAATGCTTGTAGGTAACTTTGAAAGCTTGTAGGGGAAGTGTACATGGTTCACGGGGCGGCTACTGCATGAATGAAGTCACTTCTCCTGGAAATGAAATGGCTGTAAGGCGAATGGAAATCGGTCGCAGGGTGGCTCCTTGAACAATATCATTACACTACAACGGATTCAGCTCGTAGTGGAAAAAGACAGATTTTCAGAGCTGCTGCAAATATGAAGTCACTTCTCTTGGAGATGCAATAGCTGTAAGGCAAATGAAAATCGGTCTCAACGCGGCTCCGAGAACAATGCCACTAACCAACAACGATATCGGCTTGTAGGGGAAGTCGACTAAGTTTTCAGGGTTGCTGCAGGAATTGAGTTACTTCCCTTAGACGTACAATGACGGTAAAGCAAATGGAAATCAGTCTCGGCGCTGCTTCGTGAACAAAGTCACTCGCCTACAATGATCTCGGCTCGTAGCTGACGTGGACAGAGTTCTCGGAGCTGCTGCAGGAATGAAGTCACTTCTCCTGGAGGTGTAATAACTGTAAGGCAAATGGAAATCGATCTCGCCGCGGCTCCGAGAACAATATCACTACCCTACAATGAACTCGGTTCGTAGGGGAAGTGGACATGTTTCTCACCGCTGCTGCAGGAATGGAGTCATCTCCCCTGGAGGTGCAATAGCTACAAGGCACATAGAAATCGGTCTCAGGGAGGCTCTGGGAACAAAGTAACTCGCTTAAAATTATATTATCTTGTAGATGAAGTGGACAGAGTTCGGGGAGCAGCTGCAGGAATGAAGTAACTCCCCTGGAGGGGCGATGCTTGTAAGGAACTTTGAAATCGTTTTCGGGGTGGCTCTGATAACAAAGACACTACCCTACAACGATATCAGCTCGTAGGGGAAGTGGAAATGTTTCTCGGATCTGCTGCATGAATGTGGTCACTTCCCCTGTTGTTTTAATGACTGTAAGGCAAATGGAAATCGGTTTCTTCGCAGCTCCGAGAACAATGTCACTACCCTAAAATGAACTGACGTGGTTCTCGCGGCTGCTGCAAGGATGGAGTCACTTGCCTCTGCGGTGCAAAAGCTGCAAGGCAAATATAAATCGGTCATGCTGCGGCTTCGGAAAGAAAGTCACTACCCTACAATGATCTCAGCTAGCAGGGGAAGTGGACATGGTTCTCAAACTGCTGCAGGAATTAAGTCACTCCCTTGGAGGGTCAATGCTTGTAAGAAACTTTGAAATCATTCTCGGGGCGGCGTCATGAACAAGGTAACTCCCCGACAATGATCTCGTCTCGTAGATGGAGTGGACAGAGTTCTCAGAGCTGCTGCAGGAATGAAGTCACTCCCTTGGAGTAGCAATGCTTGTAAGGAACTTAGAAATCGCTCTGGGGCTGTTCCGTGAACAAAGTCACTACCCTACTATGATCTTGGCTCGTCGATGAGGTGGACAAAGTTCTCGGGGCTGCTGCATGTATGAAGTAACTTCCCTTGGAGGTGCAACAGCTGTAGGGCAAATGGAAATCATTTTCTTGGCGGCTCCGGGAACAGAGTCCCTCACCACCAACGATCTCCGCTCGTAGAGGAAGTTGGCATGGTTTTCGGGGCTGTTGCAGGACTGAAGTCATTCCTTGTAGTGGCAATGCTTGTAAGGAACTTTGAAAACGCTCTCAGGGCGGCTCCGAGAACCAAAGTCACCCCTACAATGATTTTGACTTGTAGATAAAGTGGACAGAGTTCTCGGCGCTGCTGCAGGAATGAAGTCATTCCCTTGTAGGCGCAATGGCCTTGAGATAAATGGAAAGCGGTTTCGGGGGGGCTCCGAAAACAAACGCACTGCCTCACAGCGACCTCAGCTCGTAGGGGAAGTGGACATCGTTTTCAGGACTGCTGCAGGAATGAAGTCACTCCCTCGGAGTGGCAATGCTTGTACGGAACTTTGAAATCGCTCACAGGGCGGCTCCAAGAACATAAGCTCGACCCAACAATGATCTCGGCTTGTATATGAAGTAGACATAGTTCTCGGGTCCTTTGCAGGAATGTATTTACTGCTCTTGGGGTGCAATAGCTGTAAGGCAAATGGGAATCGGTCTCGGCGTGGCTCCGATAACAAAGTTACATTTCTACAATTATCTCGGCTCGTTGATGAAGTTGACAGAGTTCTCTGAGTTAGTGCAGGAATGAAGTCACTCCCTTGGAGTAGCGTTGCTTGTAAGGAACTCTGAAATCGCTCCTGGGGTGGCTCCGAGAACAAAGTCACTACCTTACAATGATCTCAGCTTGTAGGGAAAGTCGACTGAGTTCTCGGGGCTACTGAAAGATTGAAGTCACTCCCCTTGGAGGTGCATTAGTTGTAAGGCAAATGGGAATCGGTCTCGGCGCGGATCCGCGAGTAAAATCACTATCCTACTACGATTTCAGCCAGTAGGGGAATGGACATGGTTCTCGGGGCTGCTGCTGGAAGTAAATCACTCTCTTGGAGTGACGATGCTTGTAAGGAACTTTGAAATCGCTCTCGGGGCGGCTCCGAGAACAAAGTCAGTACCCTACAATGATCTCATCTCGTAGGGGAAGTGTTCATGGTTCTCGGGGATGCTGCAGGAATGAAGTCACTTCCCTTGGAGGTGCAATGATTGTAAGGCAAATGGAGTTTACTTACGGGGCGACTCCGTGTACAAATTCAATTCCCTACAAGGATCGAAGCTTGTGAGGGAAGTAGACAATGTTCTCGGAGATGCGGCGAAAATGAAATCACTCCTTTGGAGGGCGATGCTTGTAAGGAACTTTGCAATCGCTCTCGGGGCGGCTCCGAGAACAAAAGCACGACCCTACAATGATCTCGGCTCGTTGATGAAGTGGACAGAGTTCTCGGGGCCTTTACATGAATGTAGTTACTGCATTTGGAGGTGCAATAGCTGTAAGGCATATGAAAAACCGTCCCGGTGCGGCTCCGAGAGCAAAGTAACACTTCTACAATGATCTCGGCTAGTGGATGAAAAGGACAGAGTTCTCGGAGCTTCTGCAGGAATGAAGTTACTCCCATGGAGGTGCAATGGTTGTGAGGCAAATGGAAATCTTCCATGACGCGGCTCCGAGAACAAAGTCACTACCCTACATTGATCGCAGCTCAATGTAGGGTAGGGAAATTTGATTGAGTTATTGAGGCTGCTGCACGAATGAAGTCACTTCCATTGGAGTTGCAATAGCTGTAAGGCAAATGGAAATCGGTCTCGGGGCGGCTCCGAAAACAAAGTCACTCTCCTACAACGATCTCAGCTCGTAATGGAATTGAACATGGTTATTGGGGCTGTGCAAGAATGAAGTCACTCCTCTGTTAGGTGCAATAGCAGAGAAGCAAGTGGAAATTAGTCTCGTGACACCGCCGAGAACAATGTCACTACCGTACAATGAACTCGGCTCTTTGTTGCTGGCCTTGTCAGCACACAGTGCAGTTGCATTGATTACAGTGTAAGTTTTTGACAGAAGTCGTCGTTACTTGAACACTCTCCATCTTACCATTGTTAGTAGTGTTTACAGCATTCACCGTACCTCTGAGATTTGAAATGTCAGTTATAGCCAAAACTAGCTGTTATCAGCACACTTCTTATTTCATACAAGTGCTGCACATCTACAGCACTTGTATGCCTTTAAGTGTCAGTTATAGCAAAAAGTCGCAGTTATCTTAACACTTTTCATGTTACCACTGTAGTAGTCTTTCTAGCACCCGTCGCACTTGTGTTGATTTAAGGGTCCGTTTTGGCTAAAAAGTCGCTGTTATTTGAACACTTTTCATGTTACAATTGTTAGGGGTGTTAACAGCACCTACCGCATTTGTATGGTTTTGAGTGGGCCAAAAGTAGCTGTTATCTGCTCACTTTTCATGTTATCGCTGCAAGTAGTCTCTACAGTATCCACCGCATCTGTTTGCTTTTAGGCGTCAGTTATGGCCAAAAGTCGCTGTTACCATAACACCTTCTAAGTTACCATTGTTAGTAGTCTTCCTAGCACCCGTCGCACTTGTGTTGCTTTAAGTGTCCGTTTTGGCCATGTGTCGCTGTTATCTGAACACTTTCGTGCTTCCATTGTAAATAGTCTTTCCTGCGCCCGCAGTCCTTGTGTGCTTATAAACGTCAGTTTTGGCCAAAAGTCGCAGTAACCTTAACAATTTTCATGTTACCATCGCTAATGGTCTTACTACCACCGGTTGCACTTGCGTTGGTTTAGGTGTCAGTTTTGGACAAAATGCGCTGTTATCTTAACACATTCTGTTACCATTGAAAAAAGTCTTTCCAGCACCTCCGCACTTGTGCTTTTAAGTGTCAGTTATGGTCAAAAGTCGCGTTATCTTAACACTTTTCCTCTTACCATGGTAGTAGTCTTTCTAGCGCCCGGCGTACTTGTTTTGCTTTAAGTGTCTGCTATAGCCTAATGTCGCTGTTATCTGAACACTTTTCATGTTACTATTGGGTGTTGTTTCCATAGCAACCGACGCGCTTTTCATGTTACCATTGTTAGTAGTCTTGCTAGCGCCCGTCGCACTTGTGTTGATTTAAGGGTCCGTATTGGCTAAAAGTCGCTCTTATCTGAACCCTTTTCATGTTACAATTGTTAGGAGAGTTAACAGCATTTGTATGTTTTTGAGTGTCCGTTATGACTATAGAAGCTGTTACCTGCACACTTTTCATGTTACCATTGAAAGTAATCTCTCCAGTATCCGAATCATCTCTTTGCTTCTAGACGTCAGTTTTGGCCAAAAGTCGCTGTTACCATAACACCTTTCATATTACCATTGTTAGTAGTCTTTCTATCACCCGTCGCACTTGTATTGATTAAGGTGTCAATTTTGATCATAAGTCGCTGTTATCTGATTACATTTCATGTTACCATCGTTACTAGTGTTTATAGCACCTGCCGCACTTGTGTAGATTTAAGTGTCAGTTATGGCCAAAAATAGCTGTTATTTGCACACTTTTCATGTCAACATTGTAGGTTGTCTTCCCAGCAACCATCGCACTTGTAAACTTTTAAGTTTCAGTAATGACCGAAGTCGCTGTTACCTGTACACTTTTCATGTTACCGTTGTTAGTTGTGTTTATAGTTCTCATCGCACTCCTTTGGGTTTGATGTCAGTTATTGTCATAAGTAGCTGTTATCTGCACCCTTTTCATCTGCCCATTGTAAGTAGTCTTACCAACACCCGCCGCACTTGTGTGCCTCTCAATATCAATTATGGTCAAAAGTCGCTGTTATCTTAACACTTTTCCTGTTACCAGTCAAAAGTCTTTCTAGCACCCGTAGCACTTGTTTTGCTTCAAGTGTTCGTTGTAGCCAAATCTCGCTGTTATCTGAACACATTTCATGTTACTATTGTTGGTAGTTTTTATAGCACCCGCCGCATCTGTATGGTTTAAATGTCTGTAACGGCCAAAAGTCACTGTTATCTTAACACTTTTCTATTACCATTCTTAGTAGTCTTTCTAGCTGCCGTCGCACTTGTGTTGCTTCTAGTGTCAGTTATGGCCAAAAGTCGCTGTTATCTGAACACTTATCACGTAACTATTGTTAAAAGTGTTCATAGTACCCGCCGCACTTGTATGGTTTATAGTATTCGTTCAGGCTATAAATAGCTGTTTGCTGCACAATTTTAATGTAGTCCCTCGAGCATCAGACGCATCTGGAGAGACTACACGCATCTCTCCAGCATCCGACGCATTTTAAAGTAGTCTCTTCAGCATCCGACTCATCTGTGTGCTTTTAAGCGTCAGTTTTGGCCAAAAGTCGCTGTTACAATAACACTTTTCATGTGCCCATTGTTAGTAGTCTTGTTAGCATCCGTCGCACTTGTGTTGACCTAAGTGTGAGTTAGACCAAAAGTCGCTGATATCTTTAAAAAATGTGTTACCATTAAAAGTAGTCTTTCCAGCATCCGTCGCATTTGTGTTGATTTAAGAGTCAGTTTCTGCCAAATGTCGCTGTTATCTGAACACTTTTCCTGTTACTATTGTTAGTAGTGCGTATAGCACCCACCGCACTTGTATAGTTTTAAACGTCAGTTATGGCCAAAAGTCGCTGCTATCTTAACACTTCTCATTTTACCAGAATTAGTAGTCTTTCTCTCATCCGTCGCACTTGTTTTGATTTAAATGTCAGTTATAGCTAAATGTCGCTGTTATCTGGACACTTTTCATGTTGCCATTGTTAGTAGTGTTTATAGCCCCGTCGCCCTTGTATGGTTTTGAACGTCAGTTATAGGTAAAAGTTGCTGTTATCTTAACACTTATCATGATACCATTGATAGTAGCCTTGCTATCACCCGTCGCACTTGTGTTGTTTTAGGTGTTAGTTTTGCCCAAAAGTTGATGTTACCTGAACACTTTTCGTGTTACCATTGTTAGTAGAGTTTATAGCTGCCAGCGTACTTGTATGGTTTTACATGTCAGTTATGACTATAGGTCGCGTTTTTCTTAATTTTTTTCATGTTACCATTGTTAGTAGTATTTCTAGCACCCTTCTCACTTGTGTTGCTTCAAGTGCTCAGTTTTGACCAAAAGTCGCTGTTATATGAACACTTTTCAGGTTACCATTGTAAGTAGTGCTTACAGCACCCACCGCACTTGTATGGCTTTAGGTGTCCGTTATGGGCAAAAGTGTCGGTTATCTGCTAACTTGTCTTGTTACCATTGTAAGTAGCTTTTCCAGCTCCAGCAGCTCATGTGTGTTTTGAACGCTTGTTTTGGCCAAAAGTCGTTGTTACCTTAAAAATGTTCATGTTACTATTGTTAATAGTCTTCCTAGCACCCGTCGCATTTGTGTTGATTTAGGTGTCACTTTTGACCATAAGTCGCTGTTATCTTTACACTTTTTGTTACCAGTGCAAGGTGTCTTTCCAGCACCCGCCGCACTTGTGCTTTCAAGTGACAGTTTTGGTCAAAATCACTTTATCTTAACACTTTCCAATTTCCACTGTGGGTTGTCTTCCCAGCACCCACCGCACTTGTGTGCTTTTAGGTGTCAGTTATGGGATAAGTCGCTGTCATCTAAACATCTTTCCTGTTACAGTTGTTGGTAATGTTTACGGCCCTCACCGCACTCCTGTGGTTCTATGTGTCAGTTATGGCCCAAAATAGCTGTTATCTGCACACTTTTCCTGTTCCCATTGTAAGTCGTCTTACCAGCACCCGTCGCATTTGTGTGCCTTTATGTGTCAGTTATGGCCAAAAGACGCAGTTATCCTAATACTTATCCTGTTACCATTGTTAGTTGCCTTTTTAGCACCCGACGCACTTGTTTTGCTTTAAGTGTTAGTTTTGGCCAGGAGTCACTGTTATCTCAAAACTTTTCATGATACCACTGATAGTAGTCTTTCTATCACCCGTCGCACTTGTGTTGCTTTAAGAGTAAGTTTGTACAGAAGTCGCTGGTATCATAATACTTCTCAAGTTTACATTGTTAGTAGTCTTTCTAGCACCCGTTGCACTTGTGTTGATTAAAATGTCAGTTCGGGTCAAAAGTCGCTGTTATCTGATTACTTTTCATGCCATCATTATTAGTAGTGTTTATAGCACCCGTCGCACTTGTATGGTTTTATATGTGAGTTAAGGTCAAAAATAGCTGTTTTCTGCACTATTTTTGTTTAACCATTGTAAGTCGCCTTCCCAGCACCAAATTCACTTGTGTGCTTTTAAGTGTCAGTTATGGCTTAAGTCGCTGTTATCTGAACATTTTTCATGATACCATTGATAGTAGTCTTTCTATCACTTATCGCACTTGGGTTGCTTTAGGTGTCCGTTATGACCAAAAGTAGCTAGTATCTGCAAACTTTTCTTGTTACCATTATAAGTTGTCTTTCCAGCACCCGCACCACTTGTGCGCCTTCAAGTGTCATTTATGGCTCAAAGACGCTGTTATCCTCACACTTTTCCTGTTACCATTGTTAGTAGTCTTCCTGGCACCAGTCCCACTCGTGATAATTTAGGTGTCAGATTTGATCAAAAGTCGCTGTCATCTTAACACGTTTTGTATTTCCATTGTAAGTAGTCTTTCCAGCACCCGTCGCACTTGTGGTTTTAAGAGTCACTCCAAGCCAGAGGTCTCATTCATCTTGATACTTTTCATGGCATCATTGTTAGTGGTCTTCCTATCACCCGTCGTGCCAGTGTTGATTAAGGTGTCAGCTTTGGTCAACAGTCGCTGTTATCTGATTCCTTTTCATGTTACCATTATTAGTAGTGTTCATAGCACCCACCGCACTTGTGTGGTTTCAAGTGTCAGTAATGGCCAAAAAAAGCTGTTATTTGCAAACTTTTCATGTTACCATTGTTTGTGGTCTTACCAGCACGCACCGCAATTGTGTGCTATTATGTTTCAGTTATGGCCAAATTCGCTGTTATGCAAGCACCCGTACCACTTGTGCTTTTAAGTGTCAGTTTTGGTCAAAACCGCTGTTATCTTAACACTCTTCGTGTTACCATTGTAAGTTGTCTTCCCTGCCCCCACCGCACGTGAGTTGTTTTATGTGTCAGGTATGGCATAAGTCGCTGTCATCTGAAAAAATTTCCTGTTACAGTTGTTTGTAGTGTTTACAGTCCTCACCGAAGTCCTGTGTTTTTTTGTGTCAGTTATGGCCAAGAATAGCTGTTATGTGCACACATTTTACGTTACCAGTGTAAGTAGTCTTCCCGGCACCCGCCGAACTTGTGTGCCTTTATGTGTCAGTTATGGACGAAAGTCGCTGTTATCTCAACATTTTTCCTGTTACTAGTGTTAGTAGCCTTTCTAGCACCCGTAGCACTTTTTTTGCTTTAATTGTTAGTTCTGACCATGAGTCGCTGTTATCTGAACACTTTTCTAGGTATCATTGTTAGTAGTGTTTATAGCAACCGGTGCACCTGTACGGTTTTAAATGTCAGTTATAGCTAAATGTTGCTGTTATCTTAACACTTTTCATGATACCATAAATAGTAGTCTTTCTATCACCCGTCGCACTTGGGTTGCTTTGCGAGTTAGTTTTCACCAAGAGTCACTGGTATCCTAATACTTCTCAAGTTACCATTGTTAGTAGTCTTTCTAGCACCTGTCGAACTTGTGTTAATTAAGGTGCAAGTTCGGGTCAAAGGTTGCTGTTATATGATTACTTCCCATGTTACCATTATTAGTAGTGTTTATAGCACCCGCCGCAATTGTGTAGTTTTAGTTTCAGTTATGGCTAAAAATAACTGTTTTCTGCACACTTTTCGTGTTACCATTGCTAGTTGTCTACCCAGCACCTAATACACTTATCTGCTTCCTGTGTCAGGTATGACCAAAATCGCTGTCATTTGAACATTTTGTCTCTCACCGTTGTTTGTGGGGCTTATAGCCCTCACCGCATCACTGTGGTTTTAGGTGTCAGTTATGGCCAAAAGTAGCTGTTATCCGCACACATTCCATAATCCCATTTTAAGTAGTCTTTCCAGCACCCGCCGCACTCGTGTGCCTTTGAGTGTCAGTTTTGGCCAAAAGTCGCGTTATCTTAACACATTTCATAATAACATTGTTAGTAGTCTTACTAGCACCTGTTGCACTTGTGATGCTTTGGGTGTCAGTTATGGTCATTAGTCGCTGTTATTAGAAAATTTTCATGTTACAAATGTGTGCAAGGTTATTAGCACCTGTCGCATTTGTTTGGTTTTAAGTGTCCGTTATGAATAAAGTAGCTGTCATCTGGACATTTTTCATGTTACCATTGCAAGTAGTCTTTCCAACATCCGCCGCACTTGTGTGCTTTTCAACGTCAGTTTTGGTCAAAAGTCGCGGTTACCTCGTCACTTTTCATGTTACCACTGTCAGTCGTCTTTCTTGCAGCCGTCGCACTTGTTTGCTTTCGAGTGTCAGTTATATCCATAAGTCGCGTTACCCGTACATTTTTATCTTACCTTGGTAGTAGTGTTTCTAGCATCCGTCGCACTTGTTTTGCTTCAGGTGTCATGTATAGACATATGTAGCTGTTATCTGAACAATTTTCTTGTTACCAATGGGTGTTGTTTTTATAGCACCCGGCGCACGTGTACGGTTTTAAATGTCAGTTCTAGCCTAAAGTCGCTGTTATCATAGCATTTTTCATGTTACTATTGTTAGTTGTCTCTCTAGCACCCGTCGCTCCAGTGTTCATTAAAGTGTCCGTTTTGGTCAAAAGTAGCTGTTATCTGCACACTTTTCATATTCCCATTGGTATTATTCTTCCCAGCACCCAATGCACATGTGTGCCATTTAAGTGTCAGTTATGCCCAAAAGTAGCTGTTATCTTAACACTTTTCCTGCTCCAAATGCTAGAAGTCTTTCTTGCACCCGTTGCACTTGTTATGTTTATGAGTCAGTTTTAGCCAAATGTCGCTGTTATCTGAACTCATATCATGTTACCATTGTTAGTAGCGTTTATAGCACCCGCCGCACTTGTATGGTTTTGAATGTCTGTTATAACAAAGAGGCGCTGTTATCTCAACACTTTTCGTGTTACCATTCTTAGTATTCTTTCTAGCACCCGTCGCACTTGTGTTCCTTTGAGTTCACGGGTTCAGATCCACGAAGGAAGTTGCTTACCTTGGAGGTGCAATGGCTCTAGATCGAATGGAAAACCGTCACGGCTTGGCTCCCACGAATAATGCAACTCCCTTACGACGCCTCGGCTCGTAGGGCAAGCTGACAGAGTTCAAGGGTTCGGATCCACGAAGGAAGTCGCTTCCCTTGGAGGTGCAATGGCTCTAGATCGAATTGAAAACCGACACGGCTTAGCTGCCACGAACAGTGCAACTCCCCTACGACGTCCCAGCTAGTAGGGGAAGCTGACAGCGTTCACGGGTTCGGATCCACGAAGGAAATCGCTTCCCTTAGAGGTGCAATGGCTGTAGATTGAATGGAAAACCCTCACAACTTGGCTCCCACGGACAATGCAACTCCCTTACGGCGCCTCGGCTCGTAGGGGGAGTTGACAGCGTTCCCGGTGCGGTTCCACAAAGGGAGTCGCTTCCCTCTTTCCTTTGGAGAAGCTATGCTTGTGAGGAACTTTCAAATCAATCGCGGGGCGGCTCCGAGAACAAGGTCACTACCCTACAATGATCTCGTCTTGTGGATGAAAATGACAGAGTTCTTGGTGCTGCTGCACGAATGAAGTCACTTCCCTCGAATGTGCAAGGTCTGTAAGGCGAAACGAAATCGGTCACGGGGCGGCTCCGAGAACAAAGTCATTACCCTACAACAATCTCGGCTCGTAGGGGGAATAGACAAGGTTCTCGGGGCTGCTGCAGGAATAAAGTCACTTCCCCTGGAGGTGCAATAGCTGTTACACAAATGGAAACCAGTCTCGAGGCGGCTCCGAGAAATTAACTTTTACAATGATATCGGCTCGTAGATGAAGTGGACAGAGTTTTCGGAGTAGCTGCTGGAATGAAGTCACTCCCTTGAAGAGGCGGTGCTTGTAAAGAACTTTGAAATTGCTCTCGGGGCGGCTCCGAGAACAAAGTTACTACCCTGCAATGATCTCATTTCGTAGGGGAAGTCGACTGAGTACCCGAGGCTGCTGCAGGAATGAAGTCACTTCCCCTGGATGAACCATGTCCACGTCCCCTATGAGCTGAGGTCGTTGTAGGGTAATGACTTCGTTCTCGGAGCCACCCCGAGCCCGATTTCCATTTGCATTACAGCTATTGCACCACCAAGGGAAGTGACTTCATTCCTGTAGTAGCTCCGAGAACTCTGTCCACCTCATCTACGAGCCGAAATCATTGAAGGAGACTTACTTTGTTCGCGGAGCCGCTTCAATAACGATTTCAAAGTTCCTTACAAGCATCGTCACTCCAAGGGAGTGACTTCATTCCTGCAGCTGCTCCGAGAATTCTGTCCACTTCATCTACAAACTGATATCATTGTAGGAGAGTTACTTTGTTCACGGAGCCGCCCCGAGACCGACTTCTATTTGCCTTACAGTCATTGCACCTACAGGAAAAGTGACTTCATTCCTGCAGCAGCCCCTAGAACCTGGAGAACCTAGTCCACTTCATCGACGAGCCGAAATCATTGTAGGGTAGTGACTTTGTTCGCGGAGCCGCCCCGAAATTGATTTAAAAGTTCCTTACAAGCATCGCTACTCCAAGGGAGTGACTTCATTCCTGCAGCAGCTCCGAAAACTCTGTCCGCTTCATCTACAAGCCAAGATCATTGTAGGGGACTTATTTTGTTCGCGGAGCCGCCCCGAGAGCGATTTCAAAGTTCCTTCCAAGCAATGTCACTGCAGGGGAGCAACTTCATTCCTGCAGCAGTCCCGAGAACCATATCCCCTTCCTCTACGAGCTGAGATCGTTATAAGGTAAAGACTTTGTTCATGTAACCGCTCCGAAAACGATTTTCATTAGGCTTAGAGTCATTGCATCTCCAAGGAAAGTGACTTCACTCTTGTAGCAGCCCCGAGAACTCTGTTCTTTTCATTTACGAGCCGAGATTATGTAGGTGAGTGATTTGGTTCATGGAGCCTTCTCATGACCGATTTCCATTTGACTCACAGTCATTGCATCTCCAGGGTTACTGACTTCATTCCTGCAGCAGATCCGAAAACCATGTCCACTTCATCTACGAGCCGAGATTATTTTAGGGTTGTGACTTTGTCCTCGGAGCCGCCCAGAGAGCGATTTCAAAATTCCTACAAGCATTGCCACTCCAAGGGAGTTATTTTTTTCCTGCAGCAGCTCGTGGAACCATGTCCACTTCCCCTGCGAGCTGAGATCGTTGTAGGGTTGTGACTTTGTTCTCGGAGCCGCGCCAAGACTGATTTCCATTTGCCTCACAATATTGCACCTCAATGGGGAATACTTCATCCATGCAGCAGCTCTGAGAAGTCTGTCCACTTCATCTACGAGCCGAGATCATTGTAGGCGAGTGTTTTTGTTCTCCGAACCGCCCCGAAAACGATTTTCATTAGCCTTACAGACATTGCACCTCAAAGGAAAGTGACTTCATTCATGCAGCAGCCCCGAGAACTCTGTCCACTTCATCGACGAGCCGAGATCATTATAGGGTAGTGATTTTGTTCATGGAGCCGCCCCGAGAGTGATTTTAAAGTTCCTTACAGGCATCGATACTCCAAGGAAGTGACTTCATTCCTGTAGCAGCTCCGAGAACCATGTCCACTTCATCGGCGAGCTGAGATCATTGTAAGGTAGCGACTTTGTTCGAGCCGCCTCGAGACTGATTTCCATTTGCCTTACAGTCATTGCACCTTCAGGGGGAGCAACTTCATTCTTGCAGCAGATTAGAGGACTATGTCCATTTCCCTTTCGAGCTGAGATCTTTGTAGGGAAATGACTTTGTTCTCGGAGCCGCCCCGAGACCGATTTCCATTCGCCTTATACCCATTGCGCCTCCATGGGAAGTGACTTCATTCCTGCAGCAGCTTCGAGAACTCTGTCCACTTCATCTTTGAGTCGAGATCATTCTAGGGGGGTCACTTTGTTCGCGGCGCTGCTCTGAGAGCATTTCAAAGTTCCTTACAAGCATTGCCACTCCAAAGGAGTGACTTCAGTCATGCAGCAGCCCCATATACCGTGTCCCCTTCCCCGACTAGCTGAGATCGTTGTAGGGTAGTGACATTGTTCTCGGAGCCGACCCGAGACCGATTTACATTTGCCTTATAGCTAATGCACCTTCAAGGGAAGTGACTTCATTCCTGCAGCAGCCCCGAGAACTTTGTCCACTTTCCCTACGAGCTGAGATCGTTGTAGGGTAGTGATATTGTTCTCGGAGCCGCCCCGTGACCGATTTGCATTTGCCTTACAGTCATTGCCCTTCCAAGGGAAGTGACTTCATTCCTGCTGCAGCTCCGAGAGCCATGTCCACTTCCCGTACGAACTGAGATCGTTGTAGGGTAATGACTTTGTTCTCGGAGCCGTCACGAGACCGATTTTCATTCGCTCTAGAGCCATTGCACCTTCAAGGGAAGAGACTTCATTTCTGCAGCAGATTCGAGAATTCTGTCCACTCCATCTACGAGTCGAGATTATTGTAGGGTGGTGACTTTGTTCACGGAACCACCTCGTGAGCAATTTCAAAATTTCTACAAGCATTTCCACTCCAAGGAAATAATTTCTTTCCTGCAGCAGCCTTGAGAACCATGTAAGCTTCCCCTACGAGCTGAGATCGTTGTAGGGTTGTGACTTGTTTTCGGAGTGGAGATAACAGCCATTTATGGTCATAACGGACACTTAAAACCATACGAATGCGGCAGGTGCTAATAACACTGCACACAATTGTAACAAAAAGTTTCTGATAACAGCGACTTATAGCTATAACTGACAGCTGAAGCAACACAAGTGTCACGGGTGCTAGAGAGACTACTAACAATGGTATTATGAAAAGTGTTAGGATAACGCGACTTGCGGTCACAACTGACACTCAAAGGCACACAAGTGCGGCTGGTGCTGGAAAGACTACTTAAAATGGGACGATGAAATGTGTGCAGATAATAGCTACTTTTGGTCATAACAGACACACAAAACCACAGTAGTGCGGAGAGGGCTAAAAACACTACAAACAACGGTAACAGACAGAATGTTCAAATAACAGCGATTTTGGTCATACGTGACACTGGAAAGCAGACAAGTGCATTGAGTGCTGGGTAGGCAACTTACAATGGTGACACGAAAAGTGTGCTGAAAATAGCTATTATGGGCCATAACTGGCACTTAAAACTACACAAGTGCGGCGGGTGCTATAAACACTATTAATAATGGTAACATGAAAAGTAATCAGATAACAGCGACTTTTGACCCAAACTGACACCTTAATAAACACAAGTGCGACAGTTGCTAGAAAGACTACTAATAATGGTAACTTGAAAAGTGGTAAGATTTCAGCGACTCTTGTTCAAAACGAACTCTTACAGCTACACAAGTGCGACGGGTGATAGGAAGACTACTTCTGTAGTATCATGCAAAGTGTTAAGATAAATGCAACTTTTAGCTATAACTGACATTAAAAACCGTACAAGTGCGCCGGGTGCTATAAACACTACTGATAACAAACAATGATAACATGAACAAAGCCAACCCTTGAAGCAAAACATGTGCGACGGGTTCTAGAAAGGCTACTAACAATAGTAACAGGAAAAATGTAGGATAACAGCGACTTGCGGCCATAACTGACACATAAAGGCACACGAGTGCGACGGGTTCTGGGAAGACTACCTACACAGGTAACATAAAAAGTGTGCCCATAACAGCTATTTTTTGGCCATAACTGACACAAAAAAAAAACACATGAGTGTGGTGAGGACTGTAAACACTACGAACAGCGGTAACAAGAAAAATGTTCAGATAACAGCGACTTAGGCCATACCTGACACTTAAAACAACTCAAGTGCGGTGGGTGCAGGGAAGACAATTTACAATGGTAACACGAAAAGCGTTAAGACAACAGAGATTTTGACCAAAACTGACACTTAAAAGCACAAGTGCGGCTTGTGCTGGAAAGACTACTTACAATGGTAACAAAAAGTGTTAAGATAACAGTGACTTTTGGTCATAACTAACACCTAAATCAACACAAGTGCGACGGTTGCAAGAAAGACTATTAACAGTGGTAACATGAAAAGGGTTAAGATAACAGCGAATTTTAGCTATAACTGACATTTAAAACCATACAAGTGCGGCGGGTGCTATAAACATTACTAACAATATACCATCAAAAGTGTTCAGATAACAGCGACCTTTGACCAAAACTGACACCTAAAGCAAAACAAGTGCGGCGGGAGCTATAAACACTACAAACAATGGTAACATGAAAAGTGTTCAGATAACCACGACTTTTGGCCATAACTGAGCTCTTAAAGCAACACAAATGCGGCGGGTGCTATAAACACAACTAACAATGGTAAGATGAAAAGTGTTCAGATAACTACGACTTTTGGCCAAAACTGATCAAATAAAGCATTCCAAGTGTGACGGGTGCTAGAAATACTACTAACAACGGTAACGGTAAAAGAAATTAAGATGATAGCGACTTATAGGCATAACTGACATTTAAAACTATACAAGTACGCCAGCTGATATAAACACTACTAACAATGGTATCATGTAAAGGATTTAGATAACAGCGGCTTATGATCATAAACACCACTAACAATGGCAACATGAAAATAGTTCAGATAACAGCGAACTTTTGTCTGAAACTAACACGTAAAGCATCACTAGTGCGACGGGTGCCTGAAATACTACTAACAATGGTAACAATAAAAGTGTTAGGATAACAGCAACCTTTAACCACAACTGACATTTGAAACCATACAACTGCGCCGGTTGCTATAAACACAACTAACAATGGTTACATGAAAAGTGTTCAGATAATAGCGACATTTAACTATAACCTAGACCTAAAGCAAAACAGGTACGACGGGTGATAGAGAGACTACTAACTCTGGTAGTCAGCTATTTATGGCCTTAGTCAGCTATTTAGTCAGCTATTTTTGGCCTTAACTGACATATAAAACCACAGAGTGCAGTGAGGGCTGTAAACACTACAAATAAGTGTAACAGGAAAGATGTCCAGATAACTGACACTTATAAGCACACAAGTGCGGTGGATACTGGGAAGACAACCTAGGAAACTAAAACGAAAAGTGTTAACATAAAAGTGATTATGACCAAAACTGTCACTTGCAAGCACAAGTGCGGCGGGTGCTGGAAAGATTTCTTTCACTGGTAACATAAAGTGTTAAGATAACAGCGACTTATGGTCAAAAGTGACACCTGAATCAACACAAATGCGACGGGTGCTAGAAAAACTATTAACAATAGTAACATGAACATTTTTATGGTAACAGCGACTTTTGACCAAAACTGGTGTTCAAAACACACACGGGCTGCGGGAGCTGGAAGGACAACTTACAATGGTAACAAGACAAATTAGCAAATAACCAACACTTCTGGCCATATCGGACACCTAAAGCCATACAAGTGCGGTGGGTGCTGTAATCACTACTTACAATGGTAACCTGAAAAGTGTTCATATAACAGAGACTTTTGGTCATAACTGAGCACGTGAAGCAACACACGTGCGAGGGGTGCTAGAAATACTACTAACAATGGTTACATGAAAAAAGTTAAGAAAACAGTGACCTATGGTCATAACTGACATGTAAAACCATTCAAGTACGCTGGCTGCTCTAAACACTATTAACAATGGTAACACGAAAAGTGTTCAGATAACTGCGACTTTTGACCAAAACTAACCCCTAAAACAACACAAGTGCGACGGGTGATAGAAAGGCTACTATCAATGGTATCATGATAAGTATTAAGATCACAGCAACTTTTACCTATAACTGACATTCAGAACCATACAAGTGCGACGGGGGCTATAAACACTACTAACAATGGCAACATGAAAAGTGTTCAGATAACAGCGACATTTAGCTATAACTGAAATTTAAATCAAAACAAGTGCGACGGATGCTGAAAAGACTACTTTTAATGGGAACACATTTTTCAAAGGTATCAGCGACTTCTGGTCTAACTCACACTTAGGTCAACACAAGTGCGACGGGTGCTAACAAGACTACTAACAATGGGCACATGAAAAGTGTTATAGTAACAGCGACTTTTGACCAAAACTGACTCTTGAAAGCACACAGATGAGTCGGATGCTGAAGAGACTACTTTAAAATGCGTCGGATGCTGGAGAGATGCATCTAGTCTCTCCAGATGCGTCGGATGCTGGAGGGACTACATTAAAATTGTGCAGCAAACAGCTATTTTTGGCCTGAATGAATACTTTAAACCATACAAGTGCGGCGGGTGCTATGAACACTATTGACAATGGTTACGTGATAAGTGATCAGTTAACAGCAACTTCTGGCAAGAACTGACACTTGAAGCAACACAAGTGCGACGGCAGCTAGAAAGATTACTAAGAAAGGTAACATGGAAAGTGTTAAGATAACAGTGACTTTTGGCTATTACAGACATTTAAAACCATACAGGTGCGGCGGGTGCTATAAAAACTACCAACAATGGTAACATGAAATGTGTTCATATAACAGCGAGATTTGGCTACAACGAACACTTAAAGCAAAACAATTGCTACGGGTGCTAGAAAGACTTTTGACTGGTAACAGGAAAAGTGTTAAGATAACAGCGACTTTTGACCATAATTGACATTGAGAGGCACACATGTGCGGCGGGTGCTGGTAAGACTACTTACAACGGGCAGATTAAAAGAGTGCAGATAACAGCTACTTATTACTATAACTGACACCCTAACCCAAAGGAGTGCGATGAGGACCATAAACACAACTAACAACGGTAACATGAAAAGTGTCCAGGTAACAGCGACTTCGGCCATTACTGACACTTAAAAGCCCACAAGTACGATGGTTACTGGGAAGACAACCTACAACGTCGACATGAAAAGTGTGCAGATAACAGCTATTTTTGGCCATAACTGACACTTATATCTACACAAGTGCGGCAGGTGCTATAAACACTACCAACAATGGTAACAAGAAATGTAATCAGATAACAGCGACTTCTGATCAAAACTAACACCTTAATCAATACAAGTACGACGGGTGCTAGAGATACTACTAACAATGGTAACATGAAAGGTGTTATGGTAACAGCGACTTTTAGCCAAAACTGACGTCTATAAGAAAACAGATGCTTCGGATACTGGAGAGACTATTTTCATGCAGATAAGTATGCAGATAATAGCTACTTTTGGTCATAACGGACACTAAAACCATACAAATGCGGCGGGTTCTGTTAACACCCCTAACAATTGTAACATGGAAAGTGTTCATATAACAGCGACTTTTAGCCAAACGGACCCTTAAATCAACACAAGTGCGACGGGCGCTAGAAAGACTACTAACAATGGTAACATGAAAAGCGCGTCGGTTGCTATGAAAACAACACCCAATAGTAACATGAAAAGTGTTCAGAAAACAGCGACATTAGGCTATAGCAGACACTTAAAGCAAAACAATTGCACTGGGTGCTAGAAAGACTAATTTCAAGGTAAGAGGAGAAGTGTCAAGATAACGCGACTTTTGACCATAACTGACCCTCAAAGGCACACAAGTGCGGCGGGTGCTGGAAAAACAACTCAAATGGGAAGATGAAGAGTGTGCAGATAACCGCTGCTTGTGGCCATAACAGACACCTAAAACCACTGGAGTGCAGTGAGGGCCCTAAACATTACTATCAACGGTAACATCAAAAGTATTCAGAAAAATGCGACTTATGGTCATAACTAACACTCAATGGCACACAAGTGCGGCGGGTGCTGGAAAGACTACTTACAATTGGCACATGAAAAGTGTGCAGATACGAGCTATTTTTTGACCATAACTGACACATAAACACTACAAACAACGGTAACAGGAAAAATGATCAGATAGCAGTGACTTGAGCCATAACTGACTCTTAAAAGCACAAGTGCGGAGGGTGCTGGAAAGACTTCTTACAATGGTAACAGAATGTGTTAAGCTAACAGCGACTTTTGTCCATAACTGACACCTAAATCAACGCAAGTGCGACCGGTGGTAGAAAGACCATTAACGATGGTAACATGAAAATTGGTAAGGCTACTGCGTTTTTCGGCCAAAACCGACGTTTATATGCAATCAAGGACTGCGGGAGCAGGAAAGTTTATTTACAATGGAAACACGAAAGTGTTCAGATAACAGCGACTTTTGGCCAAAACGGACACTTAAATCAACACAAGTGCGACGGGTGCTAGGAAGACTACTAAGAATGGTAACATAGAAGGTGTTATGGTAACAGCGACTTTTGGCCAGACCTGACGCCCACAAGCAAACAGATGCGGCGGATACTGGAGAGACTACTTGCAAAGGTAACATTAAAAGTGTGCAGATAGAAGCTACTTTTGGCCCTAACGGACACTCAAAACCATACAAATGCGGTAGGTGCTGTTGAGACCCCTAACAATTGTAACATGAAAAGTGTTCAGATAACAGCGACTTTTAGCCAAAACAGACCCTCAAATCAGCACAAGTGCGACGGGAGCTAGAAAGACTACTACAATTGTAACATGAAAAGTGTTAAGATAATTGCGACATTTTGCTATAACTGACACTTAAAGGCATACAAGTGCCGCGGATACTGAAACGACTACTAAATATGGGAAAATTTGAAGTGTGCAGATAACAGCTACTTTTGGCTATAACTGACACTTCAAACCTCAGGGGTACGGTGAATGCTATAAACACTACTAATAATGGTAAGATGGAGGATCTCGGCTCGTAGATGAAGTGGACAGACTTCTCAGAGCTGCTGCATGGATGAAGTATTCCCCATGGAGAAGCAATATTGTGAGGCAAATGGAAATCAGTCGTGGCGCGGCTCCGAGAACAAAGTCACAACCCTACAACGATCTCAGCTCGCAGAAGGAAGTGGACATGGTTCTATGGGCTGCTGCAGGAAAAAAGTAACTCCCTTGGAGTGGCAATGCATGTAGGAATTTTGAAATCGCTCGCGGGGTGTCTCCGAGAACAAAGTCACTACCCTAAAATAATCTCGGCTCGTAGGGGAACGGGACATGGTTTTCGGATCTACTGCAGGAATAAAGTCAGTTACCCTGAAGGTGCGATGACTGTAAGTCAAATGGAAATCGGTCTCGAGACGGCTCCATGAACAAAATCACTCGCCTACATAATCTTGGCTTGTATATGAAAAGAACAGAGTTCTCGAGGCTGCTTCAAGAGTGAAGTCACTACCCTTGGAGATGCAATGACTCTAAGCCTAATGAAAATCGTTCTCGGAGCGGTTACATGAACAAAGTCTTTACCTTATAACGATCTCAGCTCTTAGGGAAAGGGGACATGGTTCTCGGGGCTGCTGCAGGAAGGAAGTTCTCCCTTGGAGTGGCATTGCTTGAAAGGAACTTTGAAATCGCTCTCGTTACGGCTTCGCAAACAAAATAAGTCTCCTACAATGATCTCGGCTCGTAGATGAAGTGGACAGAGTTCTCGAGGCTGTTGCAGAAATGAAGTCACTTACCTTGAAGGTGCAATATCTGTAAGGCGAATGGAAATCGAACTCGGGGCGGCTCCGGGAAAAGAGTCACTCTCTTTCAATAATATCGGCTCGTAGCTGAAGTAGACAGAGTTCTCGGAACAGCTGCAGGAGGAAGTCACTCCCTTGGAGTGGCAATGCTTGTAAGGACTTTAGAAATCGCTCTTGAGGCGGCTCCGGGAACAAAGTCACTACCCTACATCGATTTCAGCTCGTAGGGGGAGTACACATGGTTCATGGATCTGCTGCAGAAATGGAGTCACTTCCCCTAGAGTTGCAATGGCTGTAAGGCAAATGGAAATCGGTCTAAAGATGGTTCCGAGAACAAAGTCATTCGCCTACAATGATCTCGGCTCGTAAATAAAAAAGACAGTTTTCGGGGCTATTGCAGGAATAAAGTCATTTCCCCTGGAGGCTCAATAGCTGTAGGGCAAATGGAAATAGGTCGCGGGGCGGCTCCGAGAAAAAAGTAACCCACCTACAATGATATCGGCTCGTAGATGAAGTACACAGATTTCTCGAGGCAGCTGCAGGAATTAAGTCACTCTCATGGAGTGGCGATGCTGGTAAGGAATTCTGAAATTGCTCACTGGGAGGCTCCGCGATCAAAGTTACTTCCCTGCAATGATCTCAGCTCGTGAGGAAAGTCGACTGAGTACTCGAGGCTGCTGCAGGAATGAAGTAATTTCCTTGGAGGTGCAATAACTGTAATGAAAATGGAAATCGGTCACGGGGCGGCTCTGTGAACAAAATCATGACACTTGGTTCTCCAGGTTCTCGGGGCTGCTGCAGGAATAAAGTCACTTCCCCTGGAGATGCAATGACTGTAAGGCAAATGGAAATCATCTCGGGGCGTCTCCGTAAACAAAGTAACTCTCCTAAAATGATATCGGCTCGTAGTTGAAGTTGACAGAGTTCTCAGAGAAGCTGAAGGAATGAAGTCATCCTCTTGGAGTGGCGATGCTTGCAAGGAATTTTGAAATCGCTCTCGGGTTGGCTCCTCGAACAAAGTACATCTCATACAATGATCTCGGCTCGTAGATGAAGTGGACAGAGTTCTCGGAGCTGCTGCAGGAATGACGTCAGGTCTTTGGAGTGGCAATGCTTGTATAAGGAACTTTACATCACTCACGGCGCAGCTCCGATAGCAAAAAAAGTCTCTCACAGTGATCTCGGCTCGAAGATGAAGTGGACAGAGTTCTCGAAGCTGCTGCAGGAATGAAGTCATTCCCTTGCAGTAGCGATGCTTGTAAGAAACTTTGAAATCACTCTCGGGGTGGCTCTGAGAACAAAGTGACTACCCTAAAATGATCTCGGCTCGTCGATGAAGTGGACAGAATTATCGGGGCTGCTGCAGGAATAAAGTCTCTTTCCTTGAAAGTGCAATAGCTGTAAGGCAAATAGAAATCGTTCTCGGGGTGGCTCCAGTATCAAAGTCACATACCCTACAACGATCTCAGCTCGTAGGGGAAGTGTACATGGTCTCTAATATGCTGCAAGAATGAAGTCACTTTTCCTGGAGGTGCAATGACTGTAAGGCAACTGGAAATCGGTCTAGAGGTGGCTTGGAGAACAATGTCAATCGTCTACAATGATCTCGGCCGGCTCGTAGGTGCAGTGGATAGACTTCTCGGAGCTGCTGCATGGATGAAGTCTCCCCAATGGAGGTGCAATGGTTGTGAGGCAAATGGAAATCGATCTTGACGCGGTTCCGAGAACAAAGTCCCATCCCTACAACGGTCTCAGCTCGTTGGGGAAGTGGACATGGTTCTCGGTGGTGCTGCAGGAACGAAGTAACTCCCTTGGAGTATCAATGCTTGTAGGAATTTTGAAACCGCTCACGTGGCGGCTCCGAGAACAAAGTCACTATCCTACAATGATCTCGGCTCGTTGATGAAGTTGACAGAATTCTCCAGGCTGCTACAAAAATGAAGTCACTTCCCTTGGAGGTGCAATAGCTGTAGAGCGAATGGAAATCGGTCTCTATGCGGGTCCAAGAACAAAGTCATTACCCTACAACAATCTCAGCTCATAGGAGAAATGGACAAGGTTCCTGGGGCTGCTGCAGGAATAAAGTCACTACCCCTGAAAGTGCAATAGCTGTAAGGCAAATGGAAATCGGTCTCGGGGAGGCTCCGAGAACAAAGTAACTCTCCTACAATGATATCATCTCGTAGATGAACTGGACCAAGTTTTCGGAGCAGCTACAGGAATTAAGTAACTCCCTTGGAGTGGCAATGCTGTAATGAACTTTGAAATTGCTCTCGGGGCGGCTCCGCGAACAATGGCACTACCCTGAAATGATCTCAGCTCGTAGGGAAAGTCGACTGAGTACTCGAGGCTGCTGAAGGAATGAAGTCACTTCCCATGGAGGTGCAATGGCTGTAAGACAAATGGAAATCGATCACGGGGCGGCTCCAGGAACAAAGTCATTACCTTACAACGATCTCAGCTCGCAAGACAAATGGACAAGGTTCTCTGGGCTGCTGCAGGAATCAAGTCACTTCCCCTGGAGGTTTAATGACTGTAAGGCAAATGGAAATCTGTCCCGGGGCGGTTCCATGAACAAAGTAACTACCCTATAACGGTCTCAGCTCGTATGGGAATTGGACATGTTTTGCGGGGCTGCTGCAGGAATGAAATCACTCCCTTGGAGTGGCAATGCTTGTGAGGAACTTTGAAATCGCTCTCAGGGCGGCTCCAAGAGCAAAGTTAGTGCCCTACATTGATCACAGCTCGCAGGGGAAGTGGACAGAGTTCTCGGAGCTGCTGCAGGAATGAAGTCACTCCCTTTGACTAACGATGTTGTAAGAAACTTTGAAATCACTCGCGGGGCGGCTCCGAGAACAAAGTCCCTACCCTAGAACGATCTCAGCTCGTAGGGGAAGAGGACATGGTTTTCGGATCGTCTGCAAGAATGAAATCACTTCCCCTGGAGGTGCTATGACTGTAAGGCAAATGGAAATCGGTCTCGTGACGGCTCCACAAACAAAGTCACTCGCCTACAATGATCCCAGCTCGTAAATGAAAAGGACCAAGTTCTCAGGGCTGCAGCAAGAGTGAAGTCACTTCCCTCGGAGATGCAATGACTGTAAGGCAGATGGAAAACGTTCTCGGAGCAGCTCCAAGAACAAAGGGGATATGGTTCTCGGGGCTGTTTCAGGAATGAAGTCGCTTCCTTGGAGTGGCAATGCTTGTAAGGAACTTTGAAATCGCTCTCGGGGCGGCTAAGCGAACAAAATAAGTCTCTTATAATGATCGCGACTCATAGACGAAATAGTCAGAGTTCTCGGAGCTTCTGCAAGAATGAAGTCACTCGCTTGGAGTAGCGATGCTTATAAGGAATTTTGTAATCACTCTCGGGGCGGCTCCGCGAATAAAGTCAATACCCTACAATGATTTCGGCTCGTCAATGGAGTGGACAGAGTTCTCGGAGCTGCTGCATGAATGAAGTCAATTTCCTTGGAGGTGCGGTGGTTTTAAGGGAAATGGAAATCGTTCTCAGAGTGACTCCGGGAAGAAAGTCCCTACCTTACAACGATATCAGCTCGTAGGGGAAGTGGATATGTTCCTCGGGGCTGTTGCAGTAAAGAAGTAACTCCCTTGGAGTGTTAATGACCATAGAAAATTTCATATTGCTCTCGAGTCGGCTCCGGGAACAAAGTCACTACCCTACAATGATCTCGATTCTTAAATGAAGTGGACAGAGTTCTGGAGGCTGCTGCAGAAATGAAGTCACTTACCATGAAGGTGCAATACCTGTGAGGCGAAAGGAAATCGGTCTCGGTGCGGCTCCGAGAAAAAAGTCAATACCCGACAACGATCTCAGCTCGTAGGGGAAATGGACAAGAAACTCGGGGCTGATGCACGAATGAAGTCACTTCCCTTGGAGTTGCAATGGCTGTCAGGCAAACGGACATCGGTCCCGGGGCGGCTCTGAAAACTAAGTCACTCTCCTACAACGATCTCAGCTCGTAATGGAATTGAACATGGTTCTTGGGGCTGTGCAAGAATGAAGTCACGTCTCTGTTAGGTGCAATAGCTGAAAAGCAAGTGGAAATTAGTTTCGTCGCAGCTCCGAGAACAATGTCACTACCGTACAATGAACTAGGCTCGTTGTTGTTGGCCTTGTTAGCACACAGTGCAGTTGCATTGATTACAGTGTAAGATTTTGACAGAAGTCGTCGTCACCTGAACACTCTCCATCTTACCATTGTTAGTAGTGCTTATAGCATTCACCGTACCCCTGAGGTTTGAAGTGTCAGTTATAGCCAAAAGTAGCTGTTATCTGCACACTTCTAATTTTCCCGAATTTAGCAGTCGTTCCAGCATCCGCGGCACTTGTATGCCTTTGAGTGTCAGTTATAGCAAAAAGTCGCAGTTATCTTAACACTTTTAATTTTACCATTGTAGTAGTCTTTCTAGCACCCGTCGCACTTGTGTTGATTTAAGGGTCCGTTTTGGCTAAAAGTCGCTGTTATCTGAACACTTTTTATGTTACAATTGTTAGGGGTGTTAACAGCACCCGCCGCATTCGTAGGTTTTTGAGTGTCTGTTATGACCAAAAGTTGCTGTTATCTGCACACTTTTCATGTTACCATTGCAAGTAGTCTCTCCAGTATCCGAAGGATCTGTTTGCTTTTAGACGTCAGTTTTGGCCATAAGTCGCTGTTACCATAACACCTTTCATATTACCATTGTTAGTAGTCTTTCTTGCACCTGCCGCACTTGTGTAGATTTAAGTGTCAGTTATGGCCAAAAATAGCTGTTATCTGCACACTTTTCATGTCAACATTTTAGGTTGTATTCCCAGCAACCATCGCACTTGTGGGCTTTTAAGAGTCAGTAATGGCCGAAGTCGCTGTTACCTGGACACTTTTCATGTTACCGTTGTTAGTTGTGTTTATAGTTCTCATCGCACTCCTTCGGGTTTGGGTGTCAGTTAGAGCCATAAGTAGCTGTTATCTGCACCCTTTTCATCTGCCCATTGTAAATAGTCTTACCAGCACCCGCCGCACATGTGCGCCTCTCAATATCAATTATGGTCAAAAGTCGCTGTTATCTTAACACTTTTCCTGTTACCAGTCAAAAGTCTTTCTAGCACCCGTAGCACGTGTTTTACTTTAAGTGTTCGTTGTAGCCAAATCTCGCTGTTATGTGAACACATTTCATGTTACCATTGTTGGTAGTTTTCATAGCACCCGCCACACCTGTATGGTTTTAAATGCCTGTAATGGCCAAAAGTCACTGTTATCTTATCACTTTTCATGTTACCATTCTTATTAGTCTTTCTAGTTGCCGTCGCACTTGTATGGTTTAAAGTATTCGTTCAGGCGAAAAGTAGCTGTTTGCTGCACAATTTTAATGTAGTCCCTCCAGCATCCGACGCATCTGGAGAGACTACATGCATCTCTCCAGCATCCGACGCATTTTATAGTAGTCTCTCCAGCATCCGACTCATCTGTGTGCTTTTAAGCGTCAGTTTTGGCCAAAAGTCGCTGTTACTATAACACTTTTCATGTGCCCATTGTTAGTAGTCTTGTTAGCACCCGTCACACTTGTGTTGACCTAAGTGTGAGTTAGACCAAAAGTCGCTGATATCTTTAAAAAATGTGTTACCATTAAAAGTGGTCTTACCAGCATCCGTCGCATTTGTTTTTATTTACGTGTCAGTTTTGGCCAAATGTCGCTGTTATCTGAACACTTTTCCTGTTACCATTGTTAGAAGTGCGTATAGCACCCGCCGCACTTGTATAGTTTTAAACGTCAGTTATGGCCAAAAGTCGCTGCTATCTTAACACTTGTCATTTTACCAGAATTAGTAGTCTTTCTCTCACCCGTCGCACTTGTTTGATTTAAATGTCAGTTATAGCTAAATGTCGCTGTTATCTGAACACTTCTCATGTTGCCATTGTTAGTAGTGTTTATAGCTCCCGTCGCACTTGTATGGTTTTGAACGTCAGTTATAAGGATTTAAGAATTTAGGGATTTTAAGGATTTATTTTTTTTTTAGGTATAATTACATGTTGACAAAATAACAGAAATATCAGAATACACAGATGATACGAACCAAGTCTCCGTCAGCGTGAGCTGTTCTGAAGACAACATTTGCTACCTGGGTGAATTTAATATTAACTTAAAACTAGGGTTGAAGAGTAAGGACCAAACGATGGACATTGTTGGAGGACATCCTCTACTCTCCACTTTTCAATATGTCGAGACAGATGCAAATATTATATTAG
>SDVV010000041.1:0-46915 GCA_016164225.1 Gammarus roeselii | reverse complement strand
GGGGCGGCTCAGAGAACGAAGTAACTCTCCTACAATGATATCGGCTCGTGGATGAAGAGGATATGGATCTCGGGGCTGCTGCTGAAATGAAATCACTCCCTTGAAGTAGCGATGCTTGTTAAGAACTTTGAAATTGCTCTCGGGTGGCTCTGAGAGCAAAGTCACTCCCCTACAACGATTTCAGTTCGTAGGGGAAGTGGACATTGTTTTACGGATCTGCTGCGGGAATGAAAATACTTTCCCTGGAGATGCAATGACTGTAAGGCGAATGGAGATCGGTCTCGGCGCGACTCCGAGAGCAATGTCACTCCCTCACAACGATCTCGACTTGTAGGGAAAGTCGACTGAGTTCTCGGGGTTGTTCAAGGAACGAAGTATCTTCCCTTGGAGGTGCGAGGCTATGAGGCAAAAAGATGTTGGTTTCGGCGCTGCTCAGAGAGCAATGTCACTACCCTACAATGATCTCAATTCATAGATTAGGTCGACTGACTTCCCGGGGCTGCTGCAGGAATGAAGTCACTTCCCTTGGAGGTGCAATACCTGTTAGACATATGGCAATCGGTCTCATCGCGGCTCCTAGAACAATGTCACTACCCAACAGTGAACTCGGATCATTGGGGAAGAGGACATGGTTCTCGTGACTGCTGCAGAAATGAAGTCACTTTCCCTGGAGGTGCAATAGCTGTAGGGCAAAGGAAAATCGGTCGCGGGGCGACTCGAGAACAAAGTAACTCTTTAACAAATATCTCAGCTTGTGGATGAAGTGGTTAGGGTTCTCGGAGCTGCTGCAGGAATGAAGTTACTCCCTTGAAATGGCGATACCTGTTAGGAACTTTGAAATTGCTCTCGGGGTGGTTCCGAGAACAAAGTCATTACCCTACAACGATTTCAGCTCGTAGGGGAGTTGGACGTTGTTCTCGGTGTTGCTGCACGAATGAAGTCACTTCTCTTAGACGTGCAATGACTGTAAGGCAAATTGAAATCGGTCTCGGCGCGTCTCCGGGAACAATGTCACTTTCCAACAATGATCTAAAAACGTAGATGGAGTGGAAAAAGTTTTCAGGGCCCTTGCTGGAATGAAGTCACTCGATTGAAGTGACAATGTGGACAGAGTTTTTGGAGCTGCTGCAGGAATGAAGTTACTCCCTTGACATGACGATGCTTGTTAGGAACTTTGAAATCGCTCTCGGGGCGGCTCCGGGAACAAAGTCACCACCCTACGGATGACTTCAGCTTGTTGTGGAAGTGGACATGTTTCTCATAGCTGCTGCTGGAATGAGGTCACTCCCTTGGAGTGACGATGCTTGTAGGGAACTTTGAAATCGCTCTTGGGGCGGCACCGAGAACGAAGTCAGGTACGACAACGATCATAGCTCGTAGGAGAAGTGGACATGGTTCTCGGATCTGCTGAGGGAATGAAGTACTTCCCGTGGAGGTGCAATGACTGTTAGGCCAATGGAGATCGGTCTCGGTGCGACTCCGAGAGCAATGTCACTCCCTTTCAATGATCTCAGCTCCTAGGGGAAGTCGACTGAGTTATCAAGGCTGCTGCAGGAATGAAGTCACTTCCTTTGGAGGTGCGATGGTTGTAAGGCGAATGGAAATCGGTCGCGGCTTGGCTCCGAGAACCAAATCGCTACCGTACAACTATTTCAGCTCGTAGGGTAAATAGACAAGGTTCTCGAGGCTGCTGCAGGAATGAAGTTACTTCCCCTGGAGGTGCGTTAGCTGCAAGGCAAATCCAAATCGGTCTCGGGGCGGCTCAGAGAATGAAGTAACTCTCCTACAATGATATCGGCTCGTAGATGAAGAGGACATAGTTCTCGGAGCTGCTGCAGGAATGAAGTCACTTCCTTGGAGCGGCGATTCTTGTGAGGAACTTTGAAATCGCTCTCGGGGTGGCTCCGAGAACAAAGTCACTACCCTACAACGATCTCGGCTCCTAGAGGAAGTGTACATGGTTTTCGGATCGTCTGCAGGGATGAAGTCACTTCGCCTGGAGGTGCGATGACTGTAAGGCAAATAGAAATCGGTCTCGGGGTGGCTCAGAGAATGAAGTAACTCTCCTTCAATGATGTTGGCTCGTAGATGAAGAGGACATAGTTCTCGGAGCTGCTGCAGGAATGAAGTCACTTCCTTGGAGTGGCGATTCTTGTGAGGAACTTTGAAATCGCTCTCGGGGTGGCCTCGAGAACAAAGTCACTACCCTACAACGATCTTGTCTCGGTGAGGAAGTGTACGTGGTTTTCGGATCGTGTGCAGGGATGAAGTCACTTTGCCTGGAGGTGCGACGACTGTAAGGCAAATAGAAATCGGTCTCGGGGCGGCTCAGAGAAAGAAGTAACTCTTCTTCAACGATATCGGCTCGTAGATGAAGAGGACATAGTTCTCGGGGCTGCTGCAGGAATGAAGTCACTTCCTTGGAGTGGCGATTCTTGTGAGGAATTTTGAAATCGCTCTCGGGGCGGCTTCGCGAACAAAGTCACTACCCTACAACGATCTTGACTCGTAGAGGAAGTGTACATGGTTTTCGAATCGTCTGCAGGGATGAAGTCACAGCGCCTGGAGGTTCAATTGACTGTAAGGCAAATGGAGATCGGTCTCATCGCGGATTCAAAAACAATGTCACTACCAAACAGTGAACCCGGATCATAGGGGAAGAGGACATGGTTCTCGTGACTGCTGCAGAAATAAAGTCACTTCCACTGGAGGTGCAATAGCTGTAGGGCCAAGGAAAATCGGTCGCGGTGCAGTCGAGAACAAAGTTACTCTCCTACAATGATCTCGGCTTGTGGTTGAAGTGGACAGAGTTCTCGGAGCTGATGCAGGAATGAAGTTACTCCCTTGATATAACGATGCTTGTTAGGAACTTTAAAATCGCTCCCGAGGCGGCTCCGTGAACAAAGTCACTACTATTCTACGGATGATTTCAGCTCGTAGGGGATGGGGACATGGTTCTCGGGGCTTCTGCACGAATAAAGTCACTTCTCTTAGACGTGCAATGACTGTAAGGCAAATGGAAATCGGTCTCGGCCCGTCTCCGGGAACAATGTCACTTTCCAACAAAGATCGCAAAACGTAGATGGAGTGGACAGTGTTTTCAGGGCCCTTGCAGGAATGAAGTCACTCGATTGAAGTGGCGATGTGGACAGAGTTCTCGAAGCTGCAGCAGGAATGAAGTTACTCTCTTGACATGGCGATGCTTGTTAGGAACTTTGAATTCGCTCTCGGGGCGGCTCCGGGAACAAAGTCACCACACTACGGATGATTTCAGCTCGTAGGGGAAGTGGACATGGTTCTCGGGGCTGCTGCACGAATATTAGACGTGCAATGACTGTGAGGCAAATGGAAATTGGTCTCGGCGCGTCTCCGGGAACAATGTCACTTTCCAACAATGATCTCAAAACGTAGATGAAACGGACAGAGTTTTCAGGGCCCTTGCAGGAATGAAGTCACTCGATTGAAGTGGCGATGTGAACAGAGTTTTCGGAGCTGGTGCAGGAATGAAGTTACTCCCCTGACATGGCGATGCTTGTTAGGAACTTTGAAATCGCTCTCGGGGCGGCTCCGGGAACAAAGTCACCACCCTACGGATGACTTCAGCTTGTAGGGAAAGTGGATATGGTTCTCATGGCTGCTGCTGAAATGAGGTCACTCCCTTGGAGTGACGATGCTTGTAGGGAACTTCGAAATAGCTCTCGGGGTGGCACCGAGAACGAAGTCAGGTACGACAACGATCTTAGCTCGTAGAGGAAGTGGACATGGTTCTCGGATCTGCTGCGGGAATGAAGTACTTCCTGTGGAGGTGCAATGACTGTTAGGCGAATGGAGATCGGTCTCGGCGCGACTCCGAGAGCAATGTCACTCCCTTACATTGATTTCAGCATGTAGGGAAAGCCGACTGAGTTCTCGGGATTGCTGCAGGAATGAAGTCACTTCGCCTGGAGGTGCGATCACTGTTAGGCAAATGGAAATCGGTCTCGGGGCAGCTCAGAAAACGAAGTAACTCTTCTTCAATGATATCGGCTCGTGGATGAAGAGGACATGAATATCGGGGCTGCTGCTGAAATGAAATCACTCCCTTAAAGTAGCGATGCTTGTTAAGGATTTTGAAATTGCTCTCGGGGTGGCTCCATGAACGAAGTCACTACCCTACAACGATTTCAGTTCGTAAGGGAAGTGGACATTGTTTTACGGATCTGCTGCGGGAATGAAAATACTTTCCCTGGAGATGCAATGACGGTAAGGCAAATGGAGAGCGGTCTCGGCACGACTCCGAGAGCAATGTCACTCTCTCACTCACAACGATCCCGGCTTGTAGGGGAAGTCGACTAAGTTTTCGGGGTTGCTCAGGGAACGAAGTATCTTCCTTCGGAGGTGGGAGGATGTGAGGCAAATGGATGTCGGTTTCGGCGCTGCTGAGAGATCAATGTCACTACCCGACAATGATCTCAATTCGTAGAGGAAGTCGACTGACTTCTCGGGGCTGCTACAGGAATGAAGTCACTTCCCTTGGAGGTGCAATACCTGTTAGGCATATGGAAATCGGTCTCATCGTGGCTCCTAGAACAATGTCACTACCCAACAGTGAACTCGGATCATAGAAGAAGAGGACATGGTTCTTGTGTCTGCTGCAGAAATGAAGTCACTTTCACTGGAGGTGCAATAGCTGTAGGGCAAAGGAAAATCAGTCGCGGGGCGACTCGAGAACAAAGTAACTCTCCTACAATAATCTCGGCTTGTGGATGAAGTGGTTAGGGTTCTCGGAGCTGCTGCAGGAATGAAGTTACTCTCTTGAAATAGCGATGCTTGTTAGAAACTTTGAAATTGCTCTCGGATCGGCTCCGAGAACAAAGTCATTCCCCTACAACGATTTCAGCTCGTAGGGGAAGTGGACATATTTCTCGGGGCTGCTGCTCGAATTTTAAACGTGCAATGACTGTAAGGCAAATGGAAATCAGTCTCGGCGCGTCTCCGGGAACAATGTCACTTTCCAACAATGATTTCAAAACGAGATGGAGTGGACAGAGTTTTCAGAGCCCTTGCTGGAATGAAGTCACTCGATTGAAGTGGCGACGTGGACAGAGTTCTCGGAGCTGCTGCAGGAATGAAGTAACTCCCTTGACATGGCGATGCCTGTTAGGAACTTTTAAATCGCTCGTGGGGCGGCTCCGGGAACAAAGTCACCACCCTATGGATGACTTCAGCTTGTAGGGGAAGTGGACATGGTTCTCATGGCTGCTGCTGAAATGAGGTCACTCCCTTGGAGTGACGATGCTTGTAGGGAACTTCGAAATAGCTCTCGGGGCGGCACCGAGAACGAAGTCAGGTACGACAACGATCTTAGCTCGTAGAGGAAGTGGACATGGTTCTCGGATCTGTTGCGGGGATGAAGTACTTCCCGTGGAGGTGCAATGACTGTTAGGCAAATGGAGATCGGTCTCGGCGCGACCCCGAGAGCAATGTCACTCCCTTACAACGATTTTGGCTTGTAGGGAAAGTCGACCAAGTTCTCAGGGCTGCTGCAGGAATGAAGTCACTTCCCTTGGACGTGCAATAGCTGTAAGGCAAATGGAAATCGGTCTCGGTGCCTCTCCGAGAACAATGTCACCACCCTACAATAATCTCAGCTCGGAGGGGGAAGTCGCCTGAGTTATTAAGGCTGCTGCAGGAATGAAGTCACTTCCCTTGGAGGTGCGATGGTTGTAAGGCGAATGGAAATCGGTCGCGGCGCTGCTCCGAGAACCAAATCGCTACCGTACAAAGATTTCAGCTCTTAGGGTAAATGGAAACTAAAATTGAATAAATCGAATATTCAACTTCCAATAACTTTTGAACCGCTGTTCAGTAAGGTTTGCGGTTTTAATATGTTAGAGAACTCCACAAGGGCTTTCGAACGAACGCCTCTTTTTTTCTGTGAAAATTCTTGGTCACTCACGCTAAGCCTTTGAAAAAGTCAAAAATTCGAAGAAAAAAAATTGACCATTTTTGACTTCGAATAACTTTTGAATGAAGCTGCAGAAATCTAAAAGACACGAGTTCAAAGTTGTTTTCCCACCTCTCTTCTGTTGAACATTTTTTTGCGAATTTGAAATTCGCTCACGGAATCGTCTACAATTATAAAAACTATAAAAATCAAATTCCAAAAAAAACATTTCTGTCCAACTTTGAGAGGTTATAACTTTTTTTCCCTGTGCAATAAGGTTTGAAGGAACAATATGTTGTAGCCTCTCTCTTCCTCTATCAGAAACTTTTTTCCGATTGTCTCTAGCACGTCTGGGTGGCCACGCTTAGTGTTTCCGCAGAAGTAACCCCTCCGGGTTGAACGGAGCGCTGTGACAGTGTTCATTACACTCGGGGCATCAGCCATGGGGTCCCCTTGTGTTTTTGCAAAAAAAAATCAGTGATTCTTCCATATTCGGCACGGTCGAAAAGTCTCATCATTCCGCCACCTGATAAACTCTGCCTTCGTCGTTTTGCTCCCACGAGACATCATTCCCTCTACACCTGACAGTTTCCTGATCACCTCTGCCTTCGTCGTTTTGCGAGGTCAAGAAAACCACTTGGTCTACTGCCGAACGCCCCCTGATCACTTTGTGCTTCGTGGGCTCTAATCCGTGAAAAATCGTGATGTGACTGATAGTCACCCGCAGTGTATCGGCATGTATTATACCCAGGTTTGGGGTCCTTCGTTAAAATGAAATGTTTTGGAAACGTTCGTTTCCATTAGTTTTCATAGGACAATGGACCCCTGCGTGATAAATTGCAATTCTGATTCTTATTTTTCGAGTTATAAGAATTGTAGTTTTAGGAGAGAGAAAAGTCTACGGAATTCGTTACCATGTTTTCGGCTTGTATACCTGTGTTTTTCACGGGAGCAGCGCCGCGAACGAATCTCAATCACCCCTTGGTGACCGTGGGGCATAGGGCAAATGGAAATCGGCCATGGCTCGGCTCTCACGAACAATGCAACTTCCGTACAACGATCTCGGCTCGTAGGGGAAGCTGACAGAGTTCACGGTGCGGATCCATGAAGAAAGTCGTTGCCCTTGTAGGTGCAATGACTGTAGGGCAAATGGAAAACAGTCACAGCTTGGCTCCCACGAACATTGTCACTCTCCTACAACGATCTCGGCTCGTAGGGGAAGCAATAGCTATAGGGCAAATGGAATACGGACACGGCGTCAAAAATCATTTTTTTTTTATATTCCCAACTTTGAAAATAAGGTTTGGGGGAACAATATGAGGTAGCCTCTCTCATCTTCTACCAGAAACTTCTTTCCGTTTGTCTCTAGCACGTCTGGGTGGCCAACGCTAAGCGTTTCCACAAAAGAAAAATTTCGATTTTTTCCGAAAAAACGATCAAGTCCACAAATAAATGATGAATATAAAAGCGAAAATTAGCAAAACTTTAGAGCTTTATAACTTTTGAACGGCTGCTACGAAAGTTTTGGGGTTTCGATCTGCTGTAGCACCACTCTTTACCTGTCCAACGCCCATTTTGTTTCTTCTGTGCAACTCCCATATGGCTAACGCTAAGCTATTCCGAAAAAAAGAAAAGAAAAATTTGAAAAAATTGAAATTCAACCTTCAATAACTTTTGAATCGCTTTTCAGTAAGGTTTGCGGTTTTAATATGTTAGAGAACTCTACAAGGGCTTTCGAAAACATGCCTCTTTTTTTCTGTGAAAACTCTGTCTTTCACGCTAAGCCTTTGAAAAAGTCAAAAATTTGGATGAAAAAAAACAACAACTCTGACTTCGAATAACTTTTGAACGAAGCTGCAGTAATCTGAAAGACACAATTTCGAAGTTGTTTTCCCACCTTTTTGTTATGAACTTTATTTGAGAATTTGAAATTCGCTTACGGAATCGTCTACAATTCTAAAAACCAAAAAAGTCAAATTCCAAAAATTCCATTTTTGTCCAACTTTGAGAGGTAATAACTTTTTTTTCCCCGTGAACGGAGGCTTGAGGGAACAATATGTTGTAGCCCCTCTCTTCCTCTATCAGAAACTTCTCTTCGATTGTCTCTAGCACGTCTGGGTGGCTAACGCTGAGCGTTTCCGCAGAAGTAAAATTTTGGAATTGTAACTCCTCCGGGGGGAACGGACCGCTGTGGCAGTGTTCATTACACTTGGGGGTATCCGCCACGGGATCCCCTTGTGTTTTTGGAAAAAATAAATCAGCGATTTTTCAATGTTCGGCACGGTCGAAAATTCTCATCATGCCCCATACGGCTCGACCGCCACCTGATAAACTCTGCCTTCGTCGTTTTGCTCCCACGAGACATCATTCCCTCTACACCTGACAGTTTCCTGATCACCTCCGGCTTCGTCGTTTTGCGCGGTCAAGAACACCACTCGGTCTACTGCCGAACGCCCCTGATCACTTTGTGCTTCGTGGGCTCTAATCCGTGAAAAATCGTGAAGTGACTGATAGTCACCCGCAGTGTACCGGCATGTATTATACACAGGATTGGGGTTCTTCGTGAGAATATTTTTTTTTGGAAACGTACGTTTCCATTAGTTTCCATGGGACAATGGACCACTGCGTGATAAATTGCGATTCTGATACTTACTTTTCGAGTTTTAATGTTTTTAGTTTCATACCGAGGGGAAAAAAGTTAAATGTCTACGGAATTCGCTACCATGTTTTCGGCCTGTACCCCTGTGTTTTACACGGGAGCAACGCCGCGAACGAATCTCAATCATCCCTTGGTGACCGTGGGGCATAGGGAAAATGGAAATCGGTCATGGCTCGGCTCCCACGAACAATGAAACTACCTACAACGATTTCGGCTCGTAGGGGAAGCTGACAGAGTTCACGGTACGGATCCACGAAGGAAGTCACTTCCCTTCTAGATGCAATGGCTGTAGGGCACATGGAAAACAGTCACAGCTTGGCTCCCATGAACAATGTCACTCTCCTACAACGATCTCGGATCGTAGGGGAAGTATACAGAGTTCACGGTGCGGATCCATGAAGGAAGTCACTTCCCTTGGAGGTGAAATAGCTGTAGAGAAAATGGAAAACAGTCACAGCTTGGCTCTCATGAACAATGTCACTCTCCTACAATGATCTCGGCTCGTAGGGGAAGAAGACAGAGTTCATGGTGCGGATCAACGAAGGGAGTCACTTCCCTTGGAGGTGCAATGGCTGTAGAGCAAATGAAAAACAGTCACAGCTTGGCTCCCATGAACATTATCACTCTCCTACAACGATCTCGGCTCGTAGGGGAAGTGGACAGAGTTCACAGAGCTTGTGAAGGGATTCTCTTGGAGGTGCAATGGCTGTATGGCAAATCGAAAACTTACACGGTGCGGCACCGTGAACAAAGTCACATACCTACAACGATCTTGACTCGTAGAGTAAGTGGACATAGTTCACGGTGCGGATACAGGAATGAAGTCTCTTCCCTTGATAATACAACAGCTATATTGCAAATTGAAAACTTACACGGTGCGGTGCCGTGAACAAAGTCACTTACCTACAATAATCTTGGCTAGTAGGGCAAGTGGACATGGTTAACGGTACGGATGCAAGAATGAAGTCTCCTCCTTTGATGATACAATGGCAATAAGGCAAATGGAAATTTTATACGTTGCGGCGCCGTGAACAAAGTCACTCACCTACAATGATCTTGACTAGTAGGGCAAGTGGACATGGTTCACGGTGAAGATGCAGGAAGGAACTCGCTTCCCTTTAGGTTCAATAGCTATAAGGCAAATACAAAACTTACACGGTGCGGCGCCGTGAACAAAGTCACTGCCCTACTACGATTTTGGCTCGTAGGGCAAGTGGACATAATTCACAAGGCGAACACATGAATGAAGTCTCTTCCCTTGATGATACAGTGACTATAAGGTAAATGGAAAGCTTACACGGCGTGGCGCAGTGAACAAAATCACTTCCCTACAACGATCTTGACTCGTAAGGCAAATGAACATAGTTCACGGTGCGGATCCAAGAAGGAATTCACTTCCAATAGAAGTGCAATAGCTATAAGGCAAATGCAATACGGATACGGCGTCAAAAATCAAAAAAAATATTTTTGCCTAACTTCGAAAATTGTTAACTTTTTTTTTCTGCGGCCGATAAGATTTGCGGAACGATATGAGGTAGCCTCACTCTTCTTCTACCAGAAACTTCTTTTCGCTTGTCTCTAGCACGTCTGGGTGGCCAACGCTAAGCGTTTCCGCAAAAGAAAAAATTCATTTTTTTCGGAAAAAACGACCAAGTCCACAAATAAATGATGAATATAGTAGCGAAAATTAGCAAAACTTTAGAGCTCAATAACTTTCGAACGGCTGCTACGGATGTTTTGAGGTTTCAATATGCTGTAGCACCACTCATTACCTGTCTAAAGCACGTTTTGTATCTTCTGTGCAACTCCTGGATGGCTAACGCTAAGCGATTCCGAAAAAAAGAAAAAGAAAATGAGAAAATCGAATATTCAACCTTCAATAACTTTTAAACCGCGGTTCAGTAAGGTTTGCGGTTTTATTAGGTTAGAGAACTCTACAAGGGCTTTCGAACGCACGCCTTTTTTTCTTTGAAAATTCTGGGTCACTCACGCTAAGCCTTTGAAAAAGTAAAAAAAATGGAGAAAAAAAAATGACCACTTTGACTTCGAATAACTTTTGAACGAAGCTGCAGAAATCTAAATGACACGACTTCAAAGTTGTTTTCAAACCTTTTCTCTGTAGAACTTTTTTGGGAATTTGAAATTCACTTACGGAATCGTCTACAATTCTAAAGACCAACGAAGTCAAATTCCCAAAATTTAATTTTTGCTCAACTTTGAGAGGTAATAACTTTTTTCTCCCCGTGCAATAAGAATTGAGCACACAATATGTTGTAGCTCCACTCTTCTTCTATCAGAAACTTCTTTCCGATTGTCTCTAGCACGTCTGGGTGGCTAACGCTGAGCGTGTCCGCAGAAGTAAAATTTCGGAATTTTAACCCCTCTGGGGGAACGGACGGCTGTGGCAGTGTTCATTACACTCGGGGGCATCAGCTATGTGTTTTTGTTCATGCAAAAGAAAAAAAAAAGTGATTTTTCCATGTTCGGCACGGTCGAAAAGTCTCATCATTTCCCCTACGGCTCGACCGCCACCTGATAAACTCTGCCTTCGTCGTTTTGCTCCCACGAGACATCATTCTCTCTACACCTGACAGTTTCATGATCACCTCTGCCTTCGTCGTTTTACGCGGTCAAGAACACCACTTGGTCTACTGCCGAACGCCCCCTGATCACTTTGTGCTTCGTGGGCTCTAATCCGTGAAAAATCGTAAAGTGATTGATAGTCACCCGCAGTGTATTGGGATGTATTATACACTGGATTGGGGCCCTTCGTGGAAATAAAAAAAATTTGAAATGTTTGTTTGCATTAGTTTTCATAGGAAAATGGACCCCTGCGTGATAAATTTTGATTCTGATACTTACTTTTCGAGTTATAAGGATTTTAGTTTTATACGGGGAAAAAAAATCGAGAAAAAGTCTACGGGATTCGCTACCTCGTTTACGGCCTGTACACCTGTGTTTTTCATGGGAGCAGCACCGCGAACGAATCTCAATCACCCATTGGTGACCGTGGATCATAGGGAAAATGAAAATCGGTCATGACTCGGCTCCCATGAACAATGTTACTATCCTACAACGATCTCGGCTCGTAGGGGAAGTGGACAGAGTTCACAGTGCTTGTGCAGGAATTCCCTTGGAGGTGCAATGGCTGTAGGGCAAATGGAAAACTTACACGGTGCGGCACCGTGAACAAAGTCACTTACCTACAACGATCTTGACTCGTAGAGTAAGTGGACATAGTTCACGGTGCGGATACAGGAATGAAGTCTCTTCCCTTGATGATACAATGGCTATAAGGCAAATGGAAAACTTATACGGTGCGGAGCCGTGAACAAAGTCACTTACCTACAATGATCTCGACTAGTAGAGCAAGTGGACATGGTTCACGGTGCAGATGCAGGAAAGAAGTCGCTTCCCTTGGAGGTTCAATAGCTATAAGGCAAATACAAAACTTACACGGTGCGGCGCCGTGAGCACAGTCAATTCCCTACAGCGATCTTTACTTTTAGGGCAAGTGGACATAGTTCACGGTGCGGATCCACGAAGGAAGTCAGTCTCAATAGAAGAGCAATGGCTATAAGGCAAATGGAATACGGACACGGCGCGGCGCCGTGAGCACAGTCACTTCCCTACAACGATCTTGGCCAGTAGGGCAAGTGGACATAGTTCACGGTGCGGATCCACAAAGGAGGTTACTTACTCTAGAGGTGCAATGATCGTAAGGCAAATGGAAAAATAACACGGCGTGGCGCAGTGAACAAAGTCACTCTTCCACAATGATCTTGGCTCGTTGGGCAAGTGGACATGTTTCACGGTGCGGATACAGGAATGAATTCTCTTCCCTTGATGATACAATGACTATAAGGCAAATGGAAAACTTACACGGTGCGGCGCCGTGAGCACAGTCACTTCCCTGCAATGATCTTGGCTCGTATGGCAAGTGGACATAGTTCACGGCGCGAATACAGGAATGAAGTCGCTTCCCTTGGAGATGCAATGACTATAAGGCAAATACAAAACTTACACGGTGCGTTGCCGTGAACAAAGTCACTGCCCCACTACGAACTTGGCTCGTAAAGCAAGTGGGCATAGTTCACGGTGCGGATACAGGAATGAAGTCTCTACCCTTGATGACACAATGACTATAAGGAAAATGGAAAATTTACACGGTGCGGCGCCGTGAGCACAGTCACTTTCCTACAACAATTTCGACTCGTAGGGCAAGTGGACATAGTTCACGGTGCGGATACAGGAATGAAGTCGCTTCCTTTGTAGATGCAATATCTATAAGGCAAATACAAAACTTACACGGTGCGGCGCCGTGAACAAAGTCACTGCTCTGCAACGAACTTGGCTCGTTGGGCAAGTGGGCATAGTCCACGGTGCAGATACATGAATGAAGTCGCTTCCCTTGAAGATGCAATCGCTATAAGGCAAATGGAAAACTTACACGGAGTGGCGCAGCGAACAAAGTTACTCTCCAACAATGATCTTGGCTCAAAGGGCAAGTGGACATGGTTCACGGTGCGGATACAAGAATGAAGTCGCTTTCCCTGAAGATGTAATGGCTATAAGGCAAATGGAAAACTTTCACGGTGCGGCGCCTTGAGCAGTCAGTTCCCTACAACGATCTTGACTCGTAGGGCAAGTGGACATAGTTCACGATGCGGATCCACGAACGAATTCACTTCCAATAGAAGTGCAATGGCTGTAATGCAAATGGAATACGGACACGGCGCAGCGCCGTGAGCACAGTCACTTCCTTACAATGATCTTGGCTCGTAGGACAAGTGGGCATAGTTCACGGTGCAGATACATAAATGAAGTCACTTCCCCTGAAGATGCAATGGCTATAAGGCAAATGGAAAACTTTCACGGTGCGGCGCCGTGAGCACAGTCACTTCCCTACAACGATCTTGGCTCGTAGGACAAGTGGACATAGTTCACGGTGCGGATCCACGAAGGTGGTCACTTCCAATAAAAGTGCAATGGGTGTAAGACAAATGGAATACGGACACGGCATGGTGCCGTAAGCACATTCACCAGAAACCAGAAACTTCTTTTCGCTTGTCTCTAGCACGATTGGGTGGCCAACGCTAAGCGTTTCCGCAAAAGAAAAATTTCATTTTTTTCCGAAAAAGCGACCAAGTCCACAAATAAATGATGAATATAGTAGCGAAAATTAGCAAAACTTTAGAGCTCAATAACTTTCGAACGGCTGCTACGGATGTTTTGAGGTTTCAATATGCTGTAGCACCACTCATTACCTGTCTAACGCACATTTTGTATCTTCTGTGCAACTCCTGGGTGGCTAACGCTAAGCGATTCCGAAAAAAAAGAAAAAGAAAATGAAAAAATCGAATATTCAACCTTCAATAACTTTTAAACCGCATTTCAGTAAGGTTTGCGGTTTGATAGGTTAGAGAACTCTACAAGGGCTTTCGAAGGCACGCCTTTTTTTTCTGTTAAAATTCTGGGTCACTCACGCTAAGCCTTTGAAAAAGTAAAAAATTGAGAAAAAAAACGACCACTTTGACTTCGAATAACTTTTGAACGAAGCTGCAGAAATCTAAATGACACGACTTCAAAGTTGTTTTCAAACCTTTTTTCTGGTGAACTTTTTTTGGGAATTTGAAATTCACTTACGGAATCGTCTACAATTCTAAAGACCAGAGAAGTCAAATTCCAAAAAATTCATTTTTGCTCAACTTTGAGAGGTAATAACTTTTCTCTCCCTATGCAATGAGAATTGAGCACACAATATGTTGTAGCTCCACTCTTCTTCTATCAGAAACTTCTTTCTGATTGTCTCTAGCACGTCTGGTGGCTAACGCTGAGCGTTTCCGCAGAAGTAAAATTTCGGAATTTTAACCCCTCTGGGGGGAACGGACCGCTGTGGCAGTGTTCATTACACTCGGGGGGATCAGCTATGTGTTTTTGTTCTTGCAAAAAAAAACAGTGATTTTTCCATGTTCGGCACGGTCGAAAGTCTCATCATTCTCCCTACGGCTCGACCGCCACCTGATAAACTCTGCCTTCGTCGTTTCGCTCCCACGAGACATCATTCTCTCTACACCTGACAGTTTCATGATAACCTCTGCCTTCGTCGTTTTACGCGGTCAAGAACACCACTTGATCTACTGCCGAACGCCCCCTGATCACTTAGTGCTTCGTGGGCTCTAATCCGTGAAAAATCGTAAAGTGATTGATAGTCACCCGCAGTGTATTGGCATGTATTATACACAGGATTGGGGTCCTTCGTGGAAATAAAAAAACTTGGAAACGTTCGTTTGCATTAGTTTTTACGGGACAATGTACCCCTGCGAAAAATTTCCATTTTATCCGAAGAAACGACCAAGTCCACAAATAAATTATGAATATAGTAGCGAAAATTAGCAAAACTTTAGAGCCTAATAACTTTTGAACAGCTGCTACTAAAGTTTTTGGGGTTTCAATATGCTGTAGCATTACTCTTTACCTGTCTAGCGCACATTTCGTTTCTTCTGTGCAACTCCTGGATGGCCAACGCTAAGCAATTCCAAAAAAAGAAACAAAAGAAAATTGAAAAATCGAATATTCAACCTTCAATAACTTTTGAACCACTGTTCAGTAGTGTTATAGTTGTTTTAGTTCTTTTAGTTGTTTTAGTTGTTTCAGTTGTTTTAGTTGTTTTAGTTGTTTAAGTTGTTTTAGTTGTTTTAGTTTTTTCAGTTGTTTTAGTTGTTATAGTTGTTTCAATGTTTTAGTTGTTATAGTTGCTTTAGTTGTTCTTGTTGTTTTAGTTGTTATAGTAGTTTTGGTTGTTTCAGTTGTTATAGTTATTATAGTTGTTTTAGTTGTTTATAGTTCTTTAAGTGGTTTTAGTTATATCAGTTGTTTCTGTTGTTATAGGTGTTTTAATTGTATTAGGTGTTTTAGTTGTTTTAGGTGGTATAGTTGTTATAAGTGCTTTAGTTGTTTTAGGTGTTTTAAGTGTTTCAGTGGTCTAGGTGTTTAAGTTTTTAAGGTCTTTTTGTTGCTTTAGTTGTCTGAGTTGTTTTAGTTGTTTTAGTTGTTGTAGTTGTTGTAGTTGTTGTAGTTGTTTTAGTTGTTTTAGTTGTTATAGGTGTTATAGTTGTTTAAGGTGTTTCAGGGGTTTTAAGGTGTTATAGTTGTTGAAGGTGATTTAGTTGTTTTAGTTGTTTTAGTTGTTATAGGTGTTATATATAATTGAGGTGTTTAGTTGTTGTATGTGTTTTGGTTGTTTTGGGTGTTTTAGTTGTTTTAGTTGTTAAGTTGTTATAGATGTTTTAGTTGTTTTACTTGATTTAGTTGTTTTAGTTGTTTAGGTGTTTCTAGTTGTTTGAGTTGTTCTAGGTGTTTTAGTTGTTTTAGTTGTTATTGTTGTTTTATGTGTTATAGTTGTTTCAGGTGTTTAGTTGTTCTAGTTGTTTTAGTTGTTATAGGTGTTGTAGTTGTTCAAGATATTTTAGTTGTTCTAGGTGTTATAGTTGTTATAGGTGTTTTAGGTGTTATAGTTGTTATAGGTGTTTTAGTTGTTTAAGGTGTTTTGGTTGTTTTAGTTGTTTTACTTGTTTTAGTTGTTTAGTTGTTTTAGTTGTAGGGGTTTGTTTTAGTTGTTTTAGTTGTTTTAGGTGCTATGATTGTTATAGAAGCTTTAGGTGTTTAGGTGTTTTAGTTGCTTAGGTGTTTTAGTTGATTTAGGTGTTTTAGTTGTTGTAGTTGTTTTAGTTCTTTTAGTTGTTTTAGGTGTTTTAGTTGTTTGAGGTGTTATAGTTGTTTTATGTGTTGTAGTTGTTTTAGGTGTTATAGTTGTTTTAGGTGTACTAGTTGTTCTGAGTGTTTTAGTTGTTTTAGCTGTTCTAGTTGTTATAGGTGTTTTAGTTGTTTTAGGTGTCAAAGTTGTTGAGTTGTTTATGTGTTATAGTTGTTTTAGGTGTTCTAGTTGTCTTAGGTGTTTTAGTTGTTCTAGTTGTTTAGTTGTTTTAGTTGTTATAGTTGTTCTAGTTGTTTTAGTTGTTTCATTTGTTTAGGTGTTTTAGTTGTTCAAGGTGTTTAGTTGTTTTAGGTGTTATACTTGTTTTAGGTGTTCTAGTTGTTTTAGGTGTTTTAGTTGTTATATTAGTTCTAGTGTTATATTAGTTCTAGTTGTTTTAGGTGTTCTAGTTGTTTCTAGGTGTTTTATAGTTGTTTTATGTGTTATAGTTGTTTAGGTGTTATAGTTGTTATAGGTGTTTTAGTTGTTGCAGGTGTTAAAGTTGTTCTATGTGTTCAAGGTGTTATAGGTGTTTTAGGTGTTTTAGTTGTTTAGGTGTTCTAGTTGTTTCAGGTGTTTAGTTGTTGTGGGTGTTGTAGTTGTTTAAGTTGTTTAGTTGTTTTAGTTTTTTTTTTTGGTTGCAGCTGTTGTAGTTGTTGTAGTGTTAGTGTTATAGTTGTTGTGTTAGTGTTATAGTTGTTGAAGGTGATATAGTTGTTTTATTTGTTATAGGTGTTATAATTGTTTTGAGGTGTTTTAGTTGTTGTATGTGTTTAAGTTGTTTTGGGTGTTTTAGTTGTTTTAGTTGTTTAGTTGTTATAGTTGTTCAGTTGTTTTAGTTGTTGTAGTTGTTGTAGTTGTTCTAGTAGTTTAGTTTTTTTTAGTTGTTTGAGTTGTTCTAGGTGTTTTAGTTGTTATAGTTGTTATAGTTGTTTTAGGTGTTATAGTTTTTTCAGGTGTTTAGTTGTTCTAGTTGTTTTAGTTGTTATAGGTGTTTTAGTTGTTTAAGGTGTTCTGGTTGTTGTAGTTGTTTTACTTGTTTTAGTTGTTTAGTTGTTTTAGTTGTTGTGGTTGTTTTAGTTGTTTTAGTTGTTTTAGGTGTTATAATTTTTATAGTAGCTTTAGGTGTTTCGGTGTTTTAGTTGTTTTAGGTGTTGTAGTTGATTTAGGTGTTATAGTTGTTCTAGGTGTTTCAGTTGTTTTAGGTGTTATATGTGTTTTATTTGTTTTATGTGTCCTAGTTGTTTATAGGTGTTTGCAGTTGTTTTACGTGTTTCAGTTGTTATAGGTGTTTTAGTTGTTATAGGTGTTTTAGTTGTTTTAGGTGTTAAAGTTGTTTAGTTGTTTACGTGTTTTAGTTGTTTTAGGTGTTCTAGTTGTCTTAGGTGTTTTAGTTGTTATAGTTGTTTAGTTGTTTTAGTTGTTATATTTGTTCTAGTTGTTTAGTTGTTTCAGTTGTTTAGGTGTTTTAGTTAATCATGGTGTTTAGTTGTTTTGGGTGTTATAGTTGTTTTAGGTGTTCGAGTTGTTATAGGTGTTTGAGTTGTTGTAGGTGTTATATTAGTTCTAGTTGTTTTATGTGTTCTAGTTGTTTCTAGGTGTTTTATACTTGTTTCATGTGTTATAGTTGCTTAGGTGTTATAGTTGTTATAGGTGTTTTAGTGGTTTTAGGTGTTAAAGTTGTTCTAGTTGTTTAGTTGTTTTAGTTGTTTTTTTGGTTGCAGTTGTTGTAGTTGTTGTAGTTGTTTTAGGTGTTGTAGTGGTTTTATGTGTTTTAGTTGTTTGAGGTGTTATAGGTGTTCCAGGTGTTATAGTTGTTTTTAGGTGTTTTAGTTGTTTAGGTGTTTTAGTGGTTTTATTTGTTATAGTTGTTTTAGTTGTTTTTGTTCTTTCATGTGTTTTAATTGTTCTAGTTGTTATAGTTGTTCTAGTTGTTTTAGTTGTTCTAGTTGTTATAGTTGTTCTAGTGGTTTGAGTTGTTTTAGTTGCTTCAGTTGTTATATGTTTATAGTTGTTTAGTTGTTATAGTTGTTATTTGATGTTTTAGTAGTTGTTGTTGTTCTAGGTGTTTTAGTTGTTTATAGGTGTTTTAGCTGTTCTAGTTGTTTTAGAGTTGCTTTAGGTGTTGCATGTTTTTTTTAGTTGTTTTATGTGTTCAAGTTCTTATATGTGTTATAGTTGTTTTATGTGTTTTTGTTGTTTTAGGTGTTCTAGTAGTTGTAGGTGTTTTAGTTGTTGTAGGTGTTATAGTTGTTATAGGTGTTTTAGTTGTTTTAGGTCTTTTAGGTGTTTTAGTTGTTTAGGTGTTTAAGTTGTTTAAGGTCTTTTTGTTGTTTTAGTTGTCTTAGTTATTTTAGTTGGTTTAGTTGTTCTAGTTGTTTTAGTTGTTGTAGTTGTTTTAGTTGTTATAGGTGTTTTAGTTTTTTAGGTGTAATAGGTGTTTTAAGGTGTTATAGTTGTTGAAGGTGATTTAGTTGTTTAAGATGTTTTAGTTGTTATAGGTGTTTTAATTGTTTGAGGTGTTTCAGTTGTTGAATGTGTTTATGTTGTTTTGGGTGTTTTAGTTGTTTTAGTTGTTTAGTTGTTATAATTGTTTTAGTTGTTCTAGTTGTTTTAGTTGGTATAGTTGTTTTAGTTGTTCTAGTAGTTTAGTTGTTTATAGTTGTTTGAGTTGTTCTAGGTGTTCTAGTTGTTTTAGTTGTTATAGTGGTTTTAGGTGTTATTGTTTGTTCAGGTGTTTAGTTGTTCTAGTTGTTTTAGTTGTTATAGGTGTTGAAGTTGTTCAAGGTATTTTAGTTGTTTAGGTGTAATAGTTGTTATAGGTATTTTAGGTGTTTTAGTTGTTTAAGGTGTTTTGGTTGTTTCAGTTGATTTACTTGTTTTAGTTGTTTAGTTGTTTTAGTTGTTGTGGTTGTTTTATTTGTATTAGGTGTTATAATTGTTATAGAAGCGTTAGGTGTTAGGGTGTTTTAGTTGATTTAGGTGTTTTAGTTGTTGTAGTTGTTTTAGTTCTTCTAGTTGTTATAGGTGTTTTAGTTGTTTGAGGTGTTATAGTTGTTTTATGTGTTGTAGTTGTTTTAGGTGTTATAGTTGTTTTAGGTGTTCTAGTTGTTCTAGGTGTTTTAGTTGTTTAGGTGTTATATGTGTTTTTTTTGTTTTATGTGTCCTTGTTGTTTCTCGGTGTTTTCAGTTGTTCTACGTGTTTAAGTAGTTTTTTGGTGTTTTAGTTGTTATAGGTGTTTAGTTGTTTTAGGTGTTAAAGTTGTTTTAGTTGTTTATGTGTTTTAGTTGTTTTAGGTGTTCTAGTTGTCTTAGGTGTTATAGTTGTTTTAGTTGTTTAGTTGTTTTAGTTGTTATAGTTGTTATAGTTGTTTTAGTTGTTTCAGTTGTTTAGGTGTTTTAGTAGTTCAAGGTGTTTAGTTGTTTTAGGTGTTATAGTTGTTTTAGGTGTTATAGTTAGTTTGGGTGTTTTAGTTGTTGTTGGTGTTATATTAGTTCTAGTTGGTTTATGTGCTCTAGTTGTTTCTAGGTTTTTATAATTGTTTTATGTGTTATAGTTGTTTTAGGTGTTATAGTTGTTATAGGTGTTTTAGAAGTTTTAGGTGTTCTAGTTGTTTCAGGTGTTTAGTTGTTGTAGGTGTTGTAGTTGTTTTAGATGTTTAGTTGTTTTAGTTGTTTCTTTTTGCTTGCAGTTGTTGTAGTTGTTGTATTTGTTATAAGTGTTGTAGTTGTTTTATGTGTTTTAGTTGTTTTAGGTGTTATAGGTTTTCTAGGTGTTGTAGTTGTTTTAGGTGTTTTAGTTGCTTTAGGTGTTTTAGTGGTTTTATTTGTTATAGTTGTTCTAGTTGTTATATTTTTTTTTTGTATTTTTAGGTGTTTTAATTGTTTTAGTTGTTATAGTTGTTCTTGTTGTTCAAGTTGTTTTAGTTGTTATAGTGGTTTTAGTTGTTTGAGTTATTTCAGTTGTTTTAGTTGTTATAGTGGTTTATAGTTGTTTTAGTTGTTATAGTTGTTTCTGATGTTTTAGTTGTTTCAGTTGTTTCAGGTGTTTTAAGGGTTGTAGGTGTTATAGATGTTATATGTGATATAGTTGTTTTGAGTTGTTTTAGTTGTTCTAGTTGTTATAGGTGTTATAATTGTTTGAGGTGTTATAGTTGTTTTATGTGTTGTAGTTGTTTTATGTGTTATAGTTGTTTTTGGTGTTCTAGTTGTTCTATGTGTTTTAGTTGTTATAGGTGTTATATGTGTTCTATTTGTTTTATGTGTCCTAGTTGTTTTCTAGGTGTTGTCAGTTGTTTTACATGTTTCAGTTGTTTTAGGTGTTTTAGTTGTTATAGGTGTTTTAGTTGTTTTAGGTGTTAAAGTTGTTTAGTTGTTTTAGTTGTTTCAGTTGTTTTAGTTGTTTTAGTTGTTTAGTTGTTATAGTTGTTTTAGTTTTTTAATAGTTTTAGGTGTTATAGTTGTTTCATGAGTATAGTTGTTCTGTTTAGTTGGTTCAGTTGAAATAGGTGTTTTAGTTGTTTTATGTGTTACAGTTGTTATGGGTGTTTTAATTGTTCTAGTTGTTTTAGTTTTTATAGTTGTTCTATGTGTTTAAGTTGTCCTAGGTGTTATAGTTGTTTAAGGTGTTCTAGTTTTTCCAGTTGATTCAGTTGTTATAGTTGTTATGGGTGTTATAAGTGTTATAAGTGTTTTAGGTGTTATAGTTGTTTCAGTTGTTCTAGTTGTTGTAGTTGTTGTAGTTGTTTCAGTTGTTTTAATCGTTTTATTTCTTCAAGTTGTTTAGTTGTTTCAGTTGTTTTAGTTGTTTTAGTTGTTGTAGTTGTTCTAGTTGTTTTGGTTGTTTAAATTGTTTAAGTTGTTGAGTTGTTTCAGTTGTTTTAGTTGTTTTAGTTGTATTAGTTATTCTAGTTTGTTTAAACGTTTTAGTTGTTTAGTTGTAGTAGTTGTTTCAATTGTTTTTTGTTGTTTTTTGTTGTTTTTTGTTGTTCTAGTTGTTATAGTTGTTGTAGTTGGTTCAAGTGTTTTAGTTGTTTTAGTTGTTATAGTTGTTTTAGGTGTTATAGTTGTTGTATGTGTTATAGTTATTTTAGTTGTTTTAGTTGTTTTAGTTGTTTTAGTTGTTATAGTTGTTTTCGTTCATAGTTTTTTTTGTTGATGTTTTATTTGTTTTAGATGTGTTAGTTGTTTTAGTTGTCGTAGTTATTTTAGTTGTTATAGTTGTTTTTGTTGTTGTAGTTGTTTCAGTTGTTTCAGGTGTTATAGTTGATATAGGTGTTTAAGTTGTTTTAGTTGTTATGGGTGTTGTAGTTGTTTAGTTGTGTTAGTTGTTTTAAGTCATTTTGTTGTTTAGTTGTTATAGTTGTTTTAGTTGTTGTAGTTATTTTATGTGTTTTAGTTCTTTTAGGTGTTATAGTTCTTATAGTTGTTTAGTTGCTTTAGTTGTTTTAGTTGTTTTAGTTGTTTTAATTGTTTCAGTTGTTATAGTTGTTCTAGTTGTTTTAGTTGTTTTAGTTGTTTTAGTTGTTCTAGTTGTTTTAGTTGTTTCAGTTGTTATAGTTGTATAAGTTGTTTCAGTTGTTTTATTTGTTTTAGTTGTTGTAGTTGTTTTGTTGTTTAGTTGTTTTAGTTGTTTTAGTTGTTGTAGTTGTTTTAGTGTTTCTAGTTATTTAGTTGTTTTTGTTGTTTTAGTTGTTATAGTTGTTGAGTTGTTGTAGTTGTTTCAGTTGTTGTGGGTGTTTGAGTGTTTAGTTGTAGTTTTTTTAGTTGTTAGAGTTGTTTTATGTGTAATAGTTGTTTGAGTTGTTTAGTTGTTTTATGTAATTTAGTTGTTGTAGGTGTTTTAGTTGTTGTAGTTGCTTCAGTTGTTATAGTTGTTTTAGTTGTTTCAGTTGTTATAGTTGTATTAGGTGTTTATAGTTGTTTGAGTTGTTCAAGGTGTTTTAGTTTTTGTAGTTGTTTCCGTTGTTGTAGGTGTTTTATGTGTTTTAACTGTTTAAGGTGTTATGGTTGTTTGTATGTGTTATAGTTGTTTTAGTTGTTTCAGGTGTTATAGTTGTTTTAGGTGTTATAGTTGTTTTAGGTGTTAAAGTTGTTATAGGTGTTTTAGGTGTTATAGTTGTTTAATATGTTTTAGTTGTTCAGTCATTTTAGTTGTTTTAGTTGTCATAGTTGTTTTAGTTGTTGTAGTTGTTTGAGTTGTTTTAGTTGTTTTATGTGTTCAAGTTGTTTTAGGTGTTGAAGGTGTTCGGGGTGTTTAAGTTGTTTCGCGGTGTTTTAGTTGTTTTAGGTGTTTTAGTTGTTGAAGTTGTTTCAGTTGTTTTAGTTAATTTAGGCGTTTAAGTTGTTTAATGTGTTTTGGTTGTTTGTATGTGTTATAGTTGTTATAGGTGTTATAGTTGTGCTAGCTGTTTTAGTTGTTTTTATAGACGTCATAGTTGTTATAGGTGTAATATGTTTTTTAGTTGTTTTATGTGTTCTAGTTGTTATATGTGTTCTAGTTGTTTTATGTGTTCTAGTTGTTTTTGGTGTTACAGTTGTTATAGGTGTTTTAGTTGTTTTAGGTGTTCAAGTTGTTTCAGGTGTTTAAGGTGTTATAATTGTTTTAGGTGTATTAGGTGTTTCAGTTGTTCTAGGTGTTTTAGTTGTTGTAGTTGTTTTTAGTTGTTTTAGTTGTCATAGTTGTTTAGTTGTTGTAAATGTTTTAGTTGTTATAGTTGTTTTAGTTGTTTAATTTGTGTAGTTGTTTCAATTGTTTTAGTTGTTCTACTTGTTTTAGTTGTTTTAGTTGTTTTAGTTGTTATAGTTGTTCTAGTTCTTCTAGTTGTTTTAGTTGTTGTAGTCCTTTCAGTTGTTTTACGTGTTTTAGTTGTTGTAGGTGTTTTAGATGTCATAGGTGTTATAGGTGTTACAGGTGTTTTAGGTGTTTTAGTTAATTTAGGTGTTGTAAGTGTTTTAGGTGTTTTAATTGGTTTAGTTGTTTTAGTTGTTTTAGTTGTTAATTTTTTTTAGTTGTCCTAGGTGTTATAATTGTTTTGGGTGTTTTAGTTGTTCTAGTTGTTTTAGTTGTTTAGTTGTTATGGTTGTTATAGTTGTTATAGGTGTTATAGTTGTTTTAGTTGTTCTAGTTGTTGTAGTTGTTTTAGTTGTTTTAGTTGTTTTAATTGTTCAAGTTGTTTAGTTGTTGCAGTTGTTTTAGTTATTTTAGTTGTTTTAGTTGTTCAGTTGTTTAGTTGTTCTTGTTGTTTTAGTTGTTTTATGTGTTTTAGTTGTTGTAGGTATTTTTGTTGACTGAGGTAATACAGGTCTTACAGGTGTTTTAGGTGTTCTAGTTCATTTAGGTGTTTTAGGTGTTTTATGTGTTTTGTTGTTTTAGTTCTTTTAGTTGTTATAGTTGTAAATGTGTTATAGTTGTTTTAGGTGTTTTAGGTGTTATAGTTGTTTTAGTTGTTTTACTTGTTTGAGTCGTTGTAGTTGTTTTAATTGTTATAGTTGTTATAGTTGTTTTAGTTGTTTTAGTTGTTATAGGTGTTTAAGTTGTTATAGGTGTTTTATGTGTTTAGGTGTTATAGGTGTTATTGTTGTTATAGATGTTTTAGTTGTTTTAGGTGTTATAGTTGTTTGAGTGTTATAGTTGTTAAAGGTGTTTCAGTTGTTTTAGGTGTTTTAGTTGTTATATGTGTTCTAGTTGTTCTAGTTGTTCAAGTTGTTCTTGTATTTTTAGTTGTTCGAGTTGTCTTTGTTGTTGTAGTTGTTTTAGTTGTTTTAGTTGTTATAGTTGTTTTAGTTGTTTTAGTTGTTTTAGTTGTTCTAGTTGTTTTCGTTGTTCTAGTTGTTGTAGTTACCCCAGTTGTTTTCGTTGTTTTAATTGTTTTAGTTGTTTAGTTGTTTAGTTGTTTTAGTTGTTCAGTTGTTCAGTTGTTTTAGTTGTTTTAGTGGTTATAGTTGTTATAGTTGTTCCTGTTGTTTTAGTTGTTTTAGTTGTTTGAGTCGTTATAGTTGTTTTGGTTGTTATAATTGTTATAGTTGTTTTGTTGTTTTAGTTGTTATAGTTGTTTTAGTTGTTTTAGTTGTTGTAGTTGTTCTAGTTGATATAGTTGTTTCAGTTGTTATAGTTGTTTTAGTTTTTATAGTTGTTTTAGTTGTTATAGTTGTTTTAGGTGTTTAGTTGTTTTATATGTTGTATTTGTTATTGTTGATTTAGTTTTTTAGTTGTTTTAGGTGGTCTAGTTGTTTGAGTGTTATAGTTGTTTAAGGTGTTAAAGTTGTTTTGGGTGTTAAATTTTTTAGTTGTCCTAGTAGCTTTAGTAGTTTTAGTTGTTTAGTTGTTTCAAGTTGTTAAGTTATTTTAGTTGTTTAGGTGTTATAGTTGTTTTAGTTGTTTTAGGTGTTATATTTGTTTAGTTGTTCTAGTTGTTCTAGGTGTTATAGTTGTTTTCGGTGTTTTAGTTGTTTTAGTTGTTTTTAGTTGTTTTAGTTGTTATAGTTGTTATAGTTGTCCTAGTTGTTTCAGTTGTTTAAGGTGTTATAGTTGTTATAGGTGTTTTAGTTGTTTTAGGTGTTTAAGTTTTTTTATGTGTTGTAGTTATTTTAGGTGTTTAGGTGTTATAGTTGTTAAAGGCGTTTAGTTGTTTTTTAGGTGTTTTCGTTGTTTTAGGTATTCCAGTTGTTTAAGGTGTTTTAGTTGTTTTAGTTGTTATAGTTGTTTTAGTTGTTTTAGTTGTTTTAGTTGTTGTAGTTGTTCTAGTTGTTTTATAGTTGTTATAGGTATTTTAGTTGTTTTGGGTGTTTAAGGTGTTATAGGTGTTATAATTGTTATAGGTGTTATAGTTGTTTTAGCTGTTTTAGTGGTTTTAGTTGTTATAGGTGTTATAGTTGTTTGAGGTGTTATAGTGGTTTATCTGTTTTCATTGTTTTAGGTGTTATAGTTGTTTTAGTTATTTTAGGTGTTATATTTTTTTGTTTTTTTTAGTTGGTTTAGGTGTTATAGTTGGTTTAGTTGTTATAGGAGTTATCGTTGTTCTAGGTGTTGTAGATGATTTAGGTGTTTTAGGTGTTGTAGTTGTTTTAGGTGTTTAGTTGTTAAAGGGATTTCAGTTGTTCTAGTTGTTTTAGTTGTATCAGTTGTTTTAGTTGTTTTAGTTGTTTTAGTTGTTCTAGTTGTTTTAGTTGTTTTAGTTGTTATAGATGTTTAAGTTGTTTTTAGGTGTTTTAGGTATTCTAGGTGTTATAGTTGTAATAGGTGTTTAGTTGTTTTAGTTGTTCTAGTTGTTTTAGGTGTTTTGTTGATTGAGGTGTTATAGTTGCTTCATGTGTTATAGATGTTTTAGGTGTTCTAGTTGTTTCAGTTGTTTTCGTTGTCATAGTTGTTTTAGTTGTTTTAGTTGTTATAGTTGTTAGGTGTTTTTAGTTGTCTGGGTTGTTAAATGTGTTTAGTTGATATAGTTGTTGTAGGTGTTATAGTTGTTTCAGGTGTTTAGTTATTCTAGTTGTTTGAGTTGTTTGAGTTGTTTCAGTAGTTTTATTGTTTCAGTTGTTTCAGTTGTTTTAGTTTGTTTAGTTGGTATAGTTGTTTTAGTTGATTTAGTTGTTATAGTTGTTATAGTTGTTTCCGTTTTTCTAGTTGTTCTAGTTATTTTAGTTGATTTAGGTGTTCCAGTTGTTTTAGTGGTTTTAGTTGTTATAGTTTTTTTATAGGTGTTTTAGTTGTTATAGGAGTTTTTGTTGTTATAGGTGTTATAGTTGTTATATGTGTTTTAGTTGTTTAAGGTGTTTTATTTGTTTGAGTTGTTTTATTTGTTTTAAATGTTCCAGTTGTTTTAGTTGTTCAGTTGTTTAGGTGTTTTAGTTGTTTAGTTGTTTTAGTTGTTCTAGTTGTTTTAGTTGTTTTAGTTGTTTATAGTTGTTTTTAGTTGTTTTAGTTATTTAGTTGTTATAGTTGTTTAGTTGTTTCAGTTGTTTTAGTTGTTATAGTGGTTTTAGTTGTTTTAGTGTTTTTAGTTTTTTTTTAGTTGTTTTAGTTGTTTTTAGTTGTTTTAGTTGTTGTAGTTGTTTCAATTGTTAAAGTTGTTTCAGTTTTTTTAGTTGTCATAGTTGTTTTAGGTGTTACATTTGTTTGAGGTGTTTAGTTGTTTTATGTGTTATAGTTGTTGTAGGTGTTCTAGTTGTTTCAGTTGTTATAGATGTTTTAGTTGTTCAAGTTTCTTTTTTTGTATTAGGTGTTTGTAGTTGTTTGAGTTCTTCGAGGTGTTTTAGTTGATTTAATTGTTTTAGTTGTTTTTGGGGGTTTAGTTGTTTTTGGTGTTAAGTTGTTCTAGTTGTTTAGTTGTTTTAGTTTTTTTAGTTGTTATAGGTGTACTAGTTGTTTTAGTTGTTATAGTTTTTTCTAGATGTTCTAGTTGTTGTAGGTGATATAGTTGTTATAGGTGTTTTTGATTTTTTCGTTGTTATAGGTGTTTTAAATGCTTTAGGTGTTTCAGTTGTTTCAGGTGTTTTAGTTGTTTTAGATGTTATAGTTGTTTTAGGTGCTCTAGTTGTTTAGGTGTTTTAGTTGCTATAGGTTTTACATGTGTTTTAGTTGTTTTAGTTGTTTTAGTTGTTTTAGTTGTTTTAGTCGTTTTAGTTACTTATGTTGTGATAGTTGTTTTAGTTGTATTAGTTGTTTCAGTCGTTGTAGTTAGTTTAAATGTTATAGTTGTTTTAGTTGTTATAGTTGTTTTAGTTATTATAGGTATGCAAGTTGTTTTAGGTGTTTTAGGTGTTCAGGTGTTATAGGTGTTCTTGTTGTTCTAGGTGTTTTAGTTGTTTTAGGTGTTATAGTTGTTCAGGTGTTCTATTTGTTTTAGGTGTTTTAGTTGTTACAGGTGTTTTAGTTGTTATATGTGTTTTAGTTGTTTTAGTTGTCTTATTAGTTTGAGTTTTTTTAGTTGTTTCTGTTGTTTTAGTTGTTTTAGCTGTTGTAGTTGTTTTAGTTGTTTTGTTGTTTTAGTTGTTATAGTTGTTATAGTAGTTTTTGTTGTTTTAGTTGTTATAGTTGTTATAGTTGTTATAGTTGTTTTAGTTGTTTATAGTTGTTTTAGTTGTTTTAGTTGTTTTAGTTGTTTTAGTTGTTTTAGTTGTTTCAGGTTTTTTTATTTGTATTGGGTGTTTATAGTTGTTTGAGTTGATCTAGGTGTTGTAGTTGTTCAAGTTGTTTTAGTTGTTTTGTGGGTTTTAGTTGTTTTAGGTGTTCTAGTTGTTTTATGTGTTTTAGTGGTTATAGGGGTTTGAGTTGTTATAGGTGTTTTATTTGTTTAAGGTGTTCAAGTTGTTTTTAGGTGTTTGAGGTATTATAAGTGTTAAGGTGTTTTAGTTGTTTAATGTGTTTTAGGTGTTTTAGGTGTTTTAGTTGGTTTAGTTGTTTAAGTTGTTTTAGTTGTTGTAGTTTTTTAGTTGTCCTAGGTGTTATAGTTGTTTTAGGTGTTCAAGTTGTTGAGTTATTTTAGTTGTTTTAGTTGTTATAGGTGTTTTAGTTGTTTTAGGTGTTATAGTTGTTATAGGTGTTTTAATTGTTTAGTTGTTTAGTTCTTTTAGTTGTTATAGTTGTTTTAGTTGTTTTAGTTGTTCTATTTGTTATAGTTGTTTTAGTTGTTGTAGTTGTTTTAGTTGTTCCAGGGGTTTTATTTGTTTTAGGTGTTTAATTGTTCTAGTTGTTTTAGTTGTTCAGTTGTTACAGGTGTATTAGTTGTTTTATGTGTTATAGTTGTTATAGGTGTTATAATTGTTTGAGGTGTTTTAGTTGTTTTAGTTGTTTTAGTTGTTTCAGGTGCTGTAGCTGTTTCAGTTGTACTAGGTGTTATAGTTGTTTTAGGTGTTTTAGATGTTTCAGGTGTTATAGGTGCTTTAGATGTTCAGTTGTTTTAGGTATTTTAGTAGTTTTAGGTGTTATAGTTGTTTGGTTGTTTAGTTGTTTTACTTGTTATAGTTTTCTTAGTTGTTTTAGGAGTTCCAGTTGTTTAGTTTTTTTTTTCAATTTTTTAGTTGTTCTAGTTGATTTAGTTGTTTCAGTTGTTTCAATTGTTGTAGTTGTATTGGTTATTTTAGTTATTTTAGTTTTTTAGTTGTTCTGGTTGTTTTAATTGTTTTAGTGTTTTTTTGTTGATCAAGTTGTTTTAGTTGTTTCAGTTGTTTTAGGTGTTTTAGTTGATGTAGTTGTTAACGTTGTTTCAGGTGTTTCAGTTGTTTGACGTGTTATAGTTGTTTTAGTTGTTGTAGTTGTTTTAGTTGTTTAGTTGTTTTAGTTGTTTGCGTTGTCCTAGTTGTTATGGTTGTTTAAGTTGTTTTAGATGTCTTAGTTGTTTTAGTTGTTTTAGTTGTTCTAGTAGTTCTTGTTATTTAGTTGTTAGAGTTGTTATAGTTGTTCTAGGTGTTTAAGTTGTATTTGGTGTTTTAGTTGTTTAGCTGTTTAAGTTATTTAAGGTGTTATAGCAGTTTTAGTTAATTTTGGGTTGTTATAGTTGTTTTTAGTTGTGATAGTTGTTTAGTTGTTTTAGTTGTTTTAGCCATTGTAGTTGTTTCAATTGTTTTAGTTGATGTAGTTGTTTTAGTTGTTTTATTTGTAATAGGTGTTTAAGTTGTTTTAGATAATCTAGGTGTTTAGGTGTTATAGGTGTTCTAGTTGTTTTATGTGCTTTAGTTGTTATAGGTGTTATAGTTGTTAAGGTGTTCTATTTGTTTTAGGTGTTTTAGTTGGTTTATGTGTTCTAGTTGTTTTATGTGTTATAGTTGTTTCAGTTGTTTTGGTTTTTCAGTTGTTCTAGTTGTTTTAGTTGTTTCAGTTGTTTCCAGTAGTTTAGTTGTTATAGTTATTTTAGTTGATTTAGTTGTTTAAAGTCGTTTTACTTGTTTTAGTTGTTTTCGTTGTTATAGTTGTTATATGTGTTTTAGTTGTTTTAAGTGTTTTAGTTGCTTCAGGGGTTAAAGTTGTTTTAGGTGTTTTAGTTGTTTCATGTGTCTTAGGTGTTTTAGTTGTTTTAATTGTTGTAGTTGTTTCAGTTGTTTCAGTTGTTATAGTTGTTTTAGTTGTTTTAGTTGTTATAGGTGTTTAAGTTGTTCAGGTGTTCTAGGTGTTTTAGGTGTTACAGTTGTTATAGGTGTTTTAGTTGTTTTAGTTGTTTTAGTTGTTCAGGTGTTTTTAGTTGTTTGAGTTATTCTAGGTGTTTAGTTGTTTAGTTGTTATAGTTGTTTTAGGTGTTATAGTTGTTTCAGGTGTTTAGCTGTTCTAGTTGTTTGAGTTGTTTCAGTTGTTTCAGTTGTTATGGTTGTTTAGTTGGTTTGGTTGTTTCAGTTGTTTTAGTTGTTTTAGTAGTTCTAGTTGTTGTAGTTGTTATAGTTGTCTAGTTGTTTATAGTTGTTTTAGTTGTTTTATTTGTTTAGTTGTTATAGTTGTTTTAGTTGTTCCAGTTGTTTTAGTTGTTTAGTTGTTTTAGTTGTTATAGTTTTTTTAGTTGTTATAGTTTTTTAGGTGTTACATTTGTTTGAGGTGTTTCAGTTGTTTTATGCGTTTAATTTGTTGTATTAGGTGTTGTTTTATGCGTTGAGATCGTTGTAGGGTTTACGTTTTTTTAGGTGTTTAGTTGTTATAGTTGTTATAGTTGTTTCAATTGTTCTAGTTGTTTCAGTTGTTTTAGTTGCTCTAGTTGTTTTCATTGTCTTAGTTGTTTTTTGTTTGTTTTAGTTGTTTTAGATGTCCTAGTTGTTTTAGTTGTTTTAGTTGTTTTAGTTGTTCTAGTTGTTTTAATTGTCATAGTTGTTTTAGTTATTTTAGGTGTTTAAGTTGTTTAGGTGTTTTAGTTGTTCAGTTGTTTTAGTTATTTTAGGTGTTATAGTTGTTTTAGTTGTTTTGGTTGTTATATTTGTTCAGTTGTTATTGTTTATTTAGTTGTTTTAGTTGTTTTAGTCGTTGTAGTTTTTCTAATTGTTATAGTTGTTTAGTTGTTTCAATTGTTCTAGTTGTTTTAGTTGTTTAGTTGTTTCCGTTGTCTTAGTTGTTTTTTGCTTGTTTTAGTTGTTTTAGATGTCTTAGTTGTTTTAGTTGTTCTAGTTGTTTTAGTTGTTCAAGTTGTTTTAATTGTTATAGTTGTTATAGTTGTTCTAGGTATTTTAGTTGTTCAGGTGTTTTAGTTGTTTGGTTGTTTTAGTTATTTTAGGTGTTATAGTTGTTTTCGTTGTTTTGGTTGTTTTTCGTTGTTTAGGTGCTCTAGTTGTTTTAGTTGTTTCAGTTGTTTTAGGTCATTTATTTGTTTTAGTTGTTTTAATTGTTATAGTTGTTGTAGTTGTTTTCGGTGTTTTAGTTGTTTTAGGTGCTATAGTTGTTTAGTTGTTTTAGTTGTTTTAGTTAATTTAGTTGTTATATTTGTTTAGTTGTTTTAGTTGTTTCAGTTGTTTTAATTGTTTTAGTTGTTATAGTCGTTTTAGTTGTTGTAGTTGTTTCAGTTGTTGTAGTTGTTTTAGTTCTTTTAGTTGTTTAGTTGTTATAATTGTTTTAGTGTTTCTAGTAGTTTAGTTGTTTTTTGTTGTTTTAGTTGTTTTAGTTGTTTTAGTTGTTTAAGTTGTTCGTGTCGTTGTAGTTGTTTTAGTTGTTATAGTTGTTTTAGGTGTTTAAGTTGTTGTATGTGTTTTAGTTGTTTAAATTGTTTCAGTTGTTTTAGTATTTAGTTGTTATAGTTGTTTTAGGTGTTACATTTGTTTGAGGTGTTCTAGTTGTTTTATGTGTTTCAGTCGTTTAGGTGTTTTAGTTGTTTTAGTTGCTTAGTAGTTCTAGTTGTTTTAGTTGTTTTAGTTAATTTAGTTGTTATATTTGTTTTAGTTGTTTTAGATGTCTTAGTTGTTTTAGTTGTTCTAGTCGTTTTAGTTGTTCAAGTTGTTTCAATTGTTATAGTTGTTATAGTTGTTTTAGGTATTTTAGTTGTTTAGGTGTTTTAGTTGTTTGGTTGTTTTAGTTATTTTAGGTGTTATAGTTGTTTTAGTTGTTTTGGTTGTTATAGTGGTTTTAGTTGTTTAGTCGTTGAAGTTGTTTAGTTGTTAAATGTGTTTTAGTTGTTTAGTTGTTTTAGTTTTTTTTAGTTGTTATTGTTGTTATAGTTGTTATAGTTGTTATAGTTGTTATAGTTGTTTTAGTTGTTTTAGTTGTTATAGTTGCTATAGTTGTTTTTAGTTGTTTTAGTTGTTGCAGTTGTTTTATTTGTTTTAGTTGTTATAGTGGTTTTAGTTGTTGTAGTTGTTTTAGTTGTTATAGTTGTTATAGTTGTTTTAGTCGATTTAGGGGCTTAATTGTTTTCTAGGTGTTTTAGTTGGTATAGTTGTTTTAGTTGTTAGAAGTGTTTTAGTTGTTCTAGGTGTTATAGTTGTTTTATGTGTTATAGTTGTTTAAGGTGTTTTAGTTTTTCTAGTGGTTCTAATTGTTGTAAATATTCTAGTTGTTTTAGTTGATTAGTTGTTCTGGGTGTTTTAGTTGTTTTTGTTGTTCAGGTGCTCTAGTTGTTTTAGTTGTTTCAGTTGTTTTAGGTCATTTAGTTGTTTTAGTTGTTTTAATTGTTTTAGTTCTTGTAGTTGTTTTCGGTGTTTTAGTTGTTTTAGGTGTTATAGTTGTTTAGTTGTTTTAGTTGTTCTAGTTGTTTTAGTTGTTTTAGCTGTTTTAGTTGTTCTAGTTGTTTCAGTTGTTATAGTTGTCATAGTTGTTATTGTTGTTTTAGTTGTTTATAGTTGTTCTAGACGTTTAGTTTTAGACGTTTAGTTGTTCTAGTTGGTTTAGTTGTTTAAGTTGTTAAATGTGTTCTAGTTGTTTTAGGTATTATAGTTGTTTTATGTGTTTCAGTTATTTAGGTGTTATAGTTGTTATAGGCGATTTAGGTGTTATAGTTGTTATTGGTGTTTTAGTTGTATAAGGTGTTTTAGTTGTTTAGTTATTTTAGTGGTTTTAGTTGTCCTAGTTGTTATAGTTGGTGTAGTTGTTTTAGTCGTTTCAGTAGTTTTAGGTGTTATAGTTGTTTTAGGTGTTGTAGGTGTTTTAGGTGTTATAGCTGTTCAAGGTGTTTAGTTGTTCGAGGTGTTCTAGTTTTTGTAGTTGTTTTAGTTTTTCAGTTGTTGTAGGTGTTTAGGTGTTTGAGGTGTATTAGTTGTTTTATGTGTTTCAGTTGCTATAGGTGTTAAATTCGTTTTAGGTGTTCTAGTTGGTTTAGGTGTTTTAGTTGTAATAGGTGTTATATGTGTTTTAGTTGTTTTATGTATCATAGTTGTTTTAAGTGTTTTAGTTGTTTTATGTGTTATAGTTGATAGAGGTGTTTTAGTTGTTATAGGTGTTTAGTTGTTTTAGGTGGTCAAGTTGTTTTATGTGTTTGAGGTGTTATAGGTAATTTAAGTGTTTTAAGTGTTCTAGTAGTTATAGGTGATTTAATTGTTTTAGTTGTCTTAGTAGTTCTAGTTGTTTTAGTTGTTTTAGTTAATTTAGTTGTTATATTTGTTTTAGTTGTTTAAGTTGTTTCAGTTGTTTTAATTGTTTTAGTTGTTATAGTTGTTTTAGTTGTTGTAGTTGTTTCAGTTGTTTCAGTTGTTGTAGTTGTTTTAGTTATTTTAGTTGTTTAGTTGTTTTAGTTGTTTTAGTGTTTATAGTAGTTTAGTTGTTTATTGTTGGTTTAGTTGTTTTAGTTGTTTTAGTTGTTTAAGTTGTTCAAGTTGTTGTAGTTGTTTTAGTTGTTTTAGTTGTTTTAGGTGTTTCAGTTGTTGTATGTGTTTTAGTTGTTTAAGTTGTTTCAGTTGTTTTAGTATTTTAGTTGTTATAGTTGTTTTAGGTGTTACATTTGTTTGAGGTGTTCTAGTTGTTTTATGTGTTTCAGTCGTTTAGGTGTTTTAGTTGTTTTAGTTGTTTCAGTTGTTATAGTTGTTCCTGTTGTCTCAGTTGTTTCATTTGTATTAGGTGTTTGTTGTTGTTTGAGTTGTGCTAGGTGTTTTAGTTGTTCTAGTTGTTCTAGTCGTTTATGTTTTTTTTGTTGTTTTAGGTGTTTAGTTGTTCTAGTTGTTTTAGTTGTTTTAGTTGTTATATGTGTTATAGTTGTTTTAGATGTTATAGTTGTTGTAGGTGTTCTAGTTGTTTAAGGTGTTATAATTTTTTTAGGTGCTTTAGGTATTTTAGTTGTTAGAGGTGTTATAGTTGTTCAAGGTGTTTTAGTTGTTTAGTGACTTAGTTGTTTTAGATGTCCTAGTTGTTGTAGTTGTTGCAGTTGTTTTAGTTGTTTAGTTGTTATAGGTGTCTTAGTTCTAGATGTTTTTTAGGTTTTAGTTGTTGTAGTTGTTATGGTTGTTTTAGTGGTTTTAGTTGTTATAGTTGTTATAGGTGTTTTAGTTGTTAAGGTGTTTAAGTTGTTTAGTTATTTTAGTTGTTTTTTGTTGTCCTAGTTGTTTTAGTTGGTGTAGTTGTTTTAGTTGTTGTAGTTGTTTAAGGTGTTGTAGTTGTTTTAGGTGTTGTAGGTGTTTAAGGTGTTATAGTTGTTCTAGGTGTTTAGTTGTTCGAGGTTTTACAGTTTTTGTAGTTGTTTTAGTTTTTTAGTTGTTGTAGGTGTTTAGTTGTTTGAGGTGTATTAGTTGTTTTATGTGTTTCAGTTGTTATAGGTGATATATTTGTTCTAGGTGTTCTAGTTGTTTTAAGTGTCTCAGTTGTATTAGGTGTTATATGTGTTTTAGTTGATTTATGTGTTATAGTTGTTTACAGTGTTTTGTTGTTTTATGTGTTATAGTTGTTAAAGGTGTTATAGTTATTATAGGTGTTTTAGTTGTTATAGGTGTTCAAGTTGTTTTAGGTGTTTAAGGTGTTATAGGTAATTCAGGTGTTTTAAGTGTTCTAGTTGTTTTAGATGTTTTTATTGTTTTATTTGTCATAGTAGTTGTAGTTGTTTTAGTTGTTTAAGTTGTTTTAGTTGTTATATTTGTTTTAGTTGTTCTAGTTATTTCAGTTGTTTTAATTGTTTCAGTTGTTAAAGTTGTTTTAGTTGTTGTAGTTGTTTCAGTTGTTTCAGTTGTTGTAGTTGTTTTAGTTGTTTTAGTTGTTTTAGTTGTTATAGTTGTTTTAGTCTTTTTAGTAGTTTAATTGTTTTTGTTGTTCTATTTGTTTTAGTTGTTTTAGTTGTTTAAGTTGTTCTAGTTGTTGTAGTTGTTTTAGTTGTTTTAGGTGTTTTAGTTGTTGTATGTGTTATAGTTGTTTTAGATGTTATAGTTGTTGTAGGTGTTCTAGTTGTTTAAGGTGTTATAGTTTTTTTAGGTGTTTAGGTCTTTTAGTTGTTAGAGGTGTTATAGTTGTTCAAGGTGTTTTAGTTGTTTAGTTATTTAGTTGTTTTAGTTGTCCTAGTTGTTGTAGTTGTTGTAGTTGTTTTAGTTGTTTAGTTGTTTTAGGTGCCTTAGTTGTTTCGGTGTTGTAGGTGTTTTTATGTGTTCTAGTTGTTTTTTAGGTTTTAGTTGTTGTAGTTGTTATGGTTGTTTTAGTGGTATTAGTTGTTATAGTTGTTATAGGTGTTTTAGTTGTTTAAGGTGTTTAAGTTGTTAAGTTATTTTAGTTGTTTTTGTTGTCCTAGTTGTTTTAGTTGGTGTAGTTGTTTTAGTTGTTGTAGTTGTTTAAGGTGTTTTAGTTTTTTAGGTGTTGTAGGTGTTTAAGGTGTTATAGTTGTTCTAGGTGTTTAGTTGTTCCAGGTTTTTTTAGTTTTTGTAGTTGTTTTAGTTTTTTAGTTGTTGTTGGTGTTTAGTTGTTTGAGGTGTATTAGTTGTTTTATGTGTTTCAGTTGTTATAGGTGTTATATTTGTTCTAGGTGTTCTAGTTGTTTTAAGTGTCTCAGTTGTATTAGATGTTATATGTGTTTAGTTGTTTTATGTGTTATAGTTGTTTACAGTGTTTTGTTGTTTTATGTGTCATAGTTGTTAAAGGAGCTATAGTTATTATAGGTGTTTTAGTTGTTATAGTTGTTCAAGTTGTTTTAGGTGTTTAAGGTGTTATAGGTAATTCAGGTGTTTTAAGTGTTCTAGTTGTTTTAGATGTTTTTATTGTTTTATTTGTCTTAGTAGTTTTAGTTGTTTTAGTTGTTTAAGTTGTTTTAGTTGTTATATTTGTTTTAGTTGTTCTAGTTGTTTCAGTTGTTTTAATTGTTTTAATTGTTATAGTTGTTTTAGTTGTTGTAGTTGTTTCAGTTGTTTCAGTTGTTTCAGTTGTTTTAGTTGTTTTAGTTGTTTTAGTTGTTTTAGTTGTTATAGTTGTTATAGTGTTTTTAGTAGTTCAATTGTTTTTTGTTGTTTTAGTTGTTTTAGTTGTTTTAGTTGTTTAAGTTGTTCTAGTTGTTGTAGTTGTTTTAGTTGTTTTAGGTGTTTTAGTTGTTGTATGTGTTTTAGTTGTTTAAGTTGTTTCAGTTGTTTTAGTATTTTAGTTGTTATAGTTGTTTTAGGTGTTACATTTGTTTAAGGTGTTTTAGTTGTTTTATGTGTTCCAGTTGTTATAGGTGTTTTAGTTGTTTTAGTTGTTTTAGTTGTTATAGTTGTTCTTGTTGTCTTAGTTGTTTCATTTGTATTAGGTGTTTGTAGTTGTTTGAGTTGTGCTAGGTGTTTTAGTTGTTCAAGTTGTTCTAGTCGTTTATGTTTTTCTTGTTGTTTTAGGTGTTTAGTTGTTCTAGTTGTTTAAGTTGTTTTAGTTGTTAAATGTGTTATAGTTGTTTTATGTGTTATAGTTGTTTTAGGTGTTCTAGTTGTTTAAGGTGTTATAGTTTTTTAGGTGTTTTAGGTATTTTAGTTGTTAGAGGTGTTATAGTTGTTTAAGGTGTTTTAGTTGTTTAGTTATTTAGTGTTTCAGTTGTCCTAGTTGTTGTAGTTAATGTATTTGTTTTAGTTGTTTAGTTGTTTTAGGTGTTTTAGTTGTTTATTGTTGTAGGTGTTTTTAGGTGTTGTGGTTGTTTATTAGGTGTTTAGTTGTTTTGGGTGTTTCAGTTGTTGTAGTTGTTTTGGTTTTTGTAGTTGTTGTAGGTTTTTTAGTTAATTGAGGTTTTATAGTTGTTTTATGTGTTATAGTTTTTTTATGTGTTATAGTTGTTTTAGGTGTTCTAGTTGTTTTAGTTGTTATAGTTGTTATAGGTATTATATATGTTTAGTTGCTTTATGTGTTATAGTTGTTTTAGGTGTTTTAGTTGTTTTATGTGTTATAATTGTAATATGTGTTTTAGTTGTTATAGGTGTTATAGTTGATTTAGGTGTTCAGGTTGTTTTAGGTGTTTAAGGTGTTATAAGTGTTGTAGGTGTTTCAGGTGTTTTAGTTGTTTTAGGTGTTCTAGTTGTTTTAGTTGTTTTATTTGTTTTAGTTGTTGTACCTGTTTTAATTGTTTTAGTTGTTTTAGTTGTTTTAGTTGTTCTAGTTGTTTTAGTTGTTTTAGTTGTTGTAGTTGTTCTAGTTGGTTTAGTTGTTATAGTTGTTTTAGTTGTTGTATGTGCTTTAGTTGTTTTAGTTGTTAGAGTTGTTTTAGTTGTTTTACTTGTTTTAGTCGTTGAAGTTGTTTTAATTGTTATTGTTGTTTAAGTTGTTTTAGTTGTTATAGGGGCTTAAGTTGTTTGAGGTGATCTAGGTGTTTAGGTGTTTAGGTGTTATAGGTGTTTTAGTTGTTATAGGTGTTTTAGTTGTTTTAGTTGTTATAGTTGCTATAGTTGTTTTTAGTTGTTTTAGTTGTTGCAGTTGTTTTAGTTGTTTTAGTTGTTATAGTGGTTTTAGTTGTTGTAGTTGTTTTAGTTGTTATAGTTGTTTTAGTTTGTTTAGTTGATTTAGGTGTTTAAGTTGTTTTTTAGGTGTTTTAGTTGTTATAGGTGTTTTAGTTGTTAGAGGTGCTTTAGTTGTTCTTGGTGTTATAGTTGTTTTATGTGTTCTAGTTGTTTAAGGTGTTTTAGTTGTTTAGGACATTTAGTTGTTTTAGTTGTTCTAGTTGTTTTAGTTGTTGTATTTCTTTTAGTTTTTCCAGTTGTTTTAGTTGTTATAGTTGTTTTAATTGTTTTAAATGTTCTAGTTGTTTTAGTTGTTTAGTTGTTTAGGGTGTTTTATTTGTTTTAGTTGTTTAGGTGTTCTAGTTGCTTACGTTGTTTCAGTTGTTTTAGGACATTTAGTTGTTTTAGTTGTTTTAATTGTTCTAGTTGTTGTAGTTGTTTACGGTGTTTTAGCTGTTTAGGTATTGTACTTGTTTAGTTGGTTTAGTTGTTCTAGTTGCATAGTTGTTGTAGTTGTTTTAGTTTTTCTAGTTGTTTTAGTTGTTATAGTTGTTATAGTTTTTATTGTTGTTTTAGTTGTTTAAGGTGTTTAAGTTGTTTAGTTATTTTAGTTGTTTTAGTTGTCCTAGTTGTTTTAGTTGGTGTAGTTGTTTTAGTTGTTGTAGTTGTTTTAGTTTTTGTAGTTGTTTACGGTGTTTTAGCTGTTTAGGTGTTGTACATGTTTAGTTGGTTTAGTTGTTCTAGTTGTTTAGTTGTTGTCGTTGTTATGGTTGTTTTAGTGGTTTTAGTTGTTATAGTTGTTATAGTTGTTATAGGTGTTTTAGTTGTTTAAGGTGTTTAAGTTGTTTAGTTATTTTAGTTGTTTTAGTTGTCCTAGTTGTTTTAGTTGGTGTAGTTGTTTTAGTTGTTGTAGTTGTTTTAGGTGTTGTAGTTGTTTTAGGTGTTGTAGGTGTTTAAGGTGTTATAGTTGTTCTAGGTGTTTAGTTGTTCGAGGTGTTTCAGTTTTTGTAGTTGTTTTAGTTTTTTAGTTGTTGTAGGTGTTTAGTTGGTTGAGGTGTATTAGTGGTTTTATGTGTTTCAGTTGTTATAGGTGTTATATTTGTTTTAGGTGTTCTAGTTGTTTTAAGTGTCTCAGTTGTATTAGGTGTTATATGTGTTTAAGTTGTTTTATGTGTTATAGTTGTTTAGTGTTTTGGTTGTTTTATGTGTAATAGTTGTTAAAGGTGCTATAGTTGTTAAAGGTGTTTTAGTTGTTATAGGTGTTCAAGTTGTTTTAGGTGTTTAAGGTGTTATAGGTAATTCAGGTGTTTTAAGTGTTCTAGTTGTTTTAGGTGTTTTTATTAATTTAGTTGTCTTAGTAGTTTTAGTTGTTTTAGTTGTTTTAGTTGTTAAATGTGTTTAGTTGTTTTAGGTGTTATAGTTGTTGTAGATGTGTTATAGTTGTTTAAGGTTTTATAGTTTTTTTTAGGTGTTTTAGGTATTTTAGTTGTTAGAGGTGTTATAGTTGTTTAAGGTGTTTTAGTTGTTTAGTTATTTAGTTGTTTTAGTTGTCCTAGTTGTTGTAGTTGTTGTAGTTGTTTTAGTTGTTATAGTTGTTCTAGGTGTTCTAGTTGTTTTAGGTGTTATAGTTGTTATAGGTGTTATATGTGTTTTAGTTGCTTTATGTGTCATAGTTGTATTAGGTGTTTTAGTTGTTTTATTTGTTATAATTGTAATATGTGTTTTAGTTGTTATAGGAGTTTTAGTTGATTTAGGTGTTCAGGTTGTTTGAGGTGTTTAAGGTGTTATAAGTGTTGTACGTGTTCCAGGTGTTTTAGTTGTTCTAGGTGTTCTAGTTGTTTTAGTTGTTTTATTTGTTTTAGTTGTTGTACTTGTTTTAATTGTTTTAGTTGTTTTAGTTGTTTTAGTTGTTGTAGTTGTTTTAGTTGTTTTAGTTGTTTTAGTTGTTACAGTTGTTTTAGTTGTTTACATTGTTATAGTTGTGTTTAGTTGTTTTAGTTGTTTTAGTTGTTTTAGTTGTTCTAGTTGTTTTAGTTGTTTTAGTTGTTATAATTGTTTTAGTTGTTGTATGTGTTTTAGTTGTTTTAGGTGTTCTAGTTGTTTCAGGGGTTATAGGTGTTTCAGGTGTTTTAATTGTTCTAGTTGTTTAGGTGTTTTAGGTGTTCTAGGTGCTTTAGTTGGTTTAGTTGTTTAGTTGTTTTAGTTGTTTAGTTTTTTTAGTTGTCTTAGGTGTTATAGTTGTTTATGGTGTTTTAGTTGTTTTATTCGTTCTTGTTGTTTATTTGCTATAGGTTTTTTAGTGGTTTTAGGTGTTATAGTTACTATAGGTGTTCAAGTTGTTTCAGGTGTTCTAGTTGTTTTAGGTGTTTTAGGTGTTATAGTTGTTATAGGTGTTTTAGTTGTTTAAGGTGTTTTAGTTGTTCTAGTTGTTTTAATTGTTTTAAATGGTCTAGTTGTTTATTTGTTTTGTTGTTTGGGTGTTTTATTTGTTTTAGTTGTTTAGGTGTTCTAGTTGTTCAAGTTGTTTCAGTTGTTTTAGGACATTTAGTTGTTTTAGTTGTTTTAATTGTTTTAGTTGTTGTAGTTGTTTACGGTGTTTTAGCTGTTTAGGTGTTGTACTTGTTTAGTTGTTTTAGTTGGTCTAGTTGTTTTAGTTGTTGTAGTTGTTTTAGTTTTTCTTGTTGTTTTAGTTGTTTTAGTTGTTATAGTTGTTATAGTTGTTATAGTTGTTATTGTTGTTTTAGTTGTTTATAGTTGTTCTAGTTGTTTTAGTTGTTGTAGTTGTTATGGTTGTTTCAGTGGTTTTAGTTGTTATAGTGGTTATGGGTGTTTTAGTTGTTTAAGGTGTTTAAGTTGTTTAGTTATTTTAGTTGTTTTAGTTGTCCTGGTTGTTTTAGTTGGTGTAGTTGTTTTGGTTATTGTAGTTGTTTAAGGTGTTCAAGTTGTTTTAGGTGTTGTAGGTGTTTAAGGTGTTATAGTTGTTCTAGGTGTTTAGTTGTTCGAGGTGTTTCAGTTTTTGTAGTTGTTTTAGTTTTTTAGTTGTTGTAGGTGTTTAGTTGTTTGAGGTGTATTAGTTGTTTTATGTGTTTCAGTTGTATTAGGTGTTATATGTGTTATAGTTGTTTTATGTGGTATGTTTTTTATGTGTTTTTTGGTTGTTTTACTTGGTTTAGATGTCTTAGTTGTTTTAGTTGTTCTATGTGTTTTAGTTGTTGTAAGTGTTTTAGTTGTTTTAGTTATTTTAGGTGTTATTGTTGTTTTAGTTATTTAATTGTTTCAGTTGTTTTAATTGTTTTAGTTGTTTTAGTTATTGTAGTTGTTTCAGTTGTTTTAGTTGTTATAGTTGTTTTATTTGTTTTTGTTGTTTTAGTCGTTGTAGTTGTTTTAATTGTTACAGTTGTTTTGGGTGTTTCAGTTGTTTTAGATGTTATTGTTGTTTTAGTTGTTTCAATTGTTCAAGTTGTTTTAGTTGTTATAGTTGTTTTTGTTGTCTTAGTTGTTTTTTGGTTGTTTTAGTTGTTATAGATGTCTTAGTTGTTATAGTTGTTCTAGTTGTTTTAGTTGTTCAAGTTGTTTTAATTGTTATAGTTGGTTTAGTTGGTTTAGGTGTTTTAGTTGTTATAGGAGTTTTAGTTGTTTATTTGTTTTAGTTATTTTAGGTGTGATAGTTGTTTTAGTTGTTTTGGTTGTTATAGTTGTTTAGTTGTTATTGTTGTTTTAGTTTTTTAATTGTTTCAGTTGTTTTAATTGTTTTAGTTGTTTACGTTATTGTAGTTGTTTCAGTTGTTTTAGTTGTTTAGTTGGTTTAGTTGTTTTAGTTGTTCTAGTTGTTATAGTTGTTCTAGTGTTTCTAATAGTTTAGTTACTTTTGTTGTTTCAGTTGTTTTAGTTGTTCGAGTTGTTCTAGTTGTTGTATTCGTTTTAGTTGTTTTAAGTGTATTAGTTGTTACATGTGTTTTAGTTGTTTAAGTTGTTTCAGTTGTTTTAGTATTTTAGTTGTTATAGTTGTTTTAGGTTACATTTGTTTGAGGTGTTTTAGTTGTTCTATGTGCTTCAGTTGTTCTAGGTGTTCTAGTTGTTTTAGTTGTTTTAGTTGTTATAGTTGTTCATGTTGTTTTAGTTGTTTCATTTGTATTATGTGTTTGTAGTTGTTTGAGTTGTGCTTGGTGTTAAAGTTGTTCTAGTTGTTTTAGTTGTTTTTGGGGTTTAGTTTTTTTAGGTGTTTAGTTGTTCTAGTTGTTTTTGTTGTTATATGTGTTTTAGTTGATTTAGGTGTTAGAGTTGTAATAGGTGTTATAGTTGTTCAAGGTGTTTTGCTTGTTTAGTCATTTTAGTTGTTTTAGTTGTCCTAGTTGTCTTAGTTGTTGTAGTTGTTTTAGTTGTTCAGTTGTTTTAGGTGTTTTGGTTTTTATATGTGTTTTAGTTGTTTTAGGTGTTATAGTTGTTTTCTAGGTGTTCAAGTTGTTTTAGGAGTTTTAGTTGTTATAGGTGTTATATGTGTTTTAATTGCTTTATGTGTTATAGTTTTTTCAGGTGTTATAGTTGTTCTCTGTGTTATAGTTGTTGTAGGTTTTTAGTTGTTATAGGTGTTTTAGTTGATTTAGGTGTTCATGTTGTTATATGTGTTTAAGGTGTTATAAGTGTTCTAGGTGTTTTAGGTGTTTTAGTTGTTTAGGTGTTATAGTTGTTTTTGTTGTTCTATAAGTTTTAGTTGTTGTAGTTGTTTTAGTTGTTTAAGTTGTTTTAGTTGTTTTAGTTGATATAGTTGTTCTAGTTGTTTTAGTTGTTTAGTTGTTTTAGTTGTTTCAGTTGTTTTAGTTGTTTTATGTGTTTAAGTTGTTTTATGTGTTTTAGTTGTCTGAGGTGTTATAGGTGTTTCAGGTTTTTAAGTTGTTTTAGTTGTTTTAGTTTTTTTAGTTGTCTTAGGTTTTATAGTTGTTCTAGGTGTTTCAGTTGTTTTATTTGTTTTATTTGTTTACTTGTTATAGGTGTTCTAGTTGTTTTAGGTGTTATAGTTGTTATAGTTGTTCTAGATGTTTTAGGTGTTCTAGTTGTTTTAGTTGTTTCAGTTGTTGTAATTGTTTTAGTTGTTCTAGGTGTTATAGTTGTTTTAGGTATTATAGTTGTTTCAGGTGTTATAGGTGTTTCAGGTGTTTAGTTGTTCAAGGTATTTTAATTGTTTAAGGTGTTAAGTTGTTTTTGTTGTTTAGTTGTTTCACTTGTTTTGATTTTTTAGTTGTTTTAAGTGTTCTAGTTGTTTGAGTTGTTTAGTTGTTTTAGTTGGTTTTAGTTTTTTCAGTTGTTTAGTTGTTTTAGTTGTTTAAGTTGTTTTATTTGTCGTAGTTGTTTTAGTTGTTATAGATGTTTTTCTTGTTCTAGTTGTTTTATTTGTTTTATTTGTTTTAGTTGTTTTAGTTGTTGTAGTTGTTTTAGTTGTTATAGTTGTTTTAGTTGTTTTCGTTGGTCTAGTTGTTGTAATTGTTTTAGTTATTATATTTGTTTTAGTTGTTATAGTTGTTTTAGTTATTATAGTTGTTATAGGTTGTTTTATGTGTTCTAGTTGTTTCAGGTGTCATAGGTGTTTCAGGTGTTAGTTGTTTCAGGCATTTTAGTTGTTTAAGGTGTTCAAGTTGTTCTAGTTGTTTAGTTGTTTCACTTGTTTTAGTTCGTTTAGTTTTTTTAGGTGTTATAGTTGTTTGAGTTGTTTTAGTTTTTTTCGTTGATCTAGTTGTTGAAGTTATTATAGTTGTTTTAGTTGTTTTAGTTGTTTTAGTTGTTTTATTTGTTATAGTTGTTCTAGTTGTTTTAGTAGTTTTAGTTGTTTTAGTTTATTTAGTTGTTATAGTTGTTTTAGGTGTTACATTTGTTTGACATGTTTTAGTTGCTGTACGATTTTCAGTTTTTTTTTCCAGTTGTTATAGTTGTTCTTGTTGTTTTAGTTGTTTCATTTGTATTAGGTGTTTGTAGTTGTTTGAGTTGTGCTATGTGTTTTAGTTGTTCAAGTTGTTGTTTGGGGTTTAATTTGTTTAGGTGTTTAGTTGTTCTAGTTGTTTTAGTTGTTTTAGTTGGTTTAGTTGTTTCAGTTGTTTCAGTTGTTTTATTTGTTTTAGTTAATATAGTTGTTATAGTTGTTTTAGTTGTTTTAATTGTTATAGTAGTTCTAGTTGTTTTAGTTGTTTTAGTTGTTTTAGTTGTTTAAGTTGTTATAGTAGTTCTAGTTGTTTTTATGTGTTGTAGTTGTTATAGGTGTTCTAGTTGTCTTAGTTGTTATAGGTGTTTTAGGTGTTATAGATGCTCTAGTTGTTTTAGGTGTTGTAGGTGTTTCAGGTGTTGTAGTTGGTTTAGTTGTTTAGTTGTTTTAGTTGTTTTAGTTTTTTCAGTTGTCTTAGGTGTTATAGTTGTTTTAGGTGTTTAGTTGTTCTAGTTGTTTTAGTTGTTTTAGTTGGTTTAGTTGGTTTAGTTGTTTTAGTTGTTTCAGTTGTTGTAATTGTTGTAGTTGTTTTAGGTGTTATAGTTGTTTTAGGTGTTTACGGTGTTTTAGTTGTTCCAGTTGTTCCAGTTGTTTTTAGTTGTTATAGTTGCTATATTTGTTATTGTGGTTTTAGTTGTTTATAGTTGTTCCAGTTGTTTTAGTTGTATTAGTTGTTATGGTTGTTTTAGTGGTTTTAGTTTTTCTAGTGGTTGTAGTTGTTATAGTGTTTTTAGTTGTTTAGTTGTTTAGTTGTTTTAGTTGTTTTAGTTGTTTAGTTGTTTAAGTTGTAATATGTGTTTTAGTTGTTTTATGTGTTATAGTTGTTTTAGGTGTTATAGTTGTTTGAGGTGATTTAGGTGTGGTAGTTGTTATAGGTGTTTTAGTTGTTTAAGGTGTATTAGTCGTTTAGTTATTTTAGTTGTTTTAGTTGTCCTAGTTGTTTTAGTTGGTGTAGTTGTTTTAGTTGTTTTAGTTGTTTAGGTGTTATAGTTGTTTAGGTGTTGTAGGTGTTTCCGGTGTTATAGTTGTTCAAGGTGTTTAGTTGTTCTAGGTGTTTCAGTTTTTGTAGTTGTTTTAGTTTTTTAGTTGTTGTTGGCGTTTTGGTTGTTTGAGGTGTATTAGTTGTTTTATGTGTTTCAGTTGTTATAGGTGTTATATTTGTTTTAGATGTTCTAGTTGTTTTAGGGGTTTCAGTTGTAATGGGTGTTATATGTGTTTTAGTTGTTTTATGTGTTATAGTTGTTTTAAGTGTTTTAGTTGTTTTATGTGTTATAGTTGTTATAGGTGTTATAGTTTTTATAGGTGTTTTAGTTGTTATAGGTGTTCAAGTGGTTTTAGTTGTTTAAGGTGTTATAGGTATTTCAGGTATTTTAAGTGTTATAGTTGTTTAAGGTGTTTTTATTGTTTTAGTTGTCCTAGTAGTTTTAGTTGTTTAGTTGTTTTTTTTGTTTTAGTTGTTTTAGTTGTTATATTTGTTTTAGTTGTTTCAGTTGTTTCAGTTGTTTTAATTTGTTTAGTTGTTATAGTTGTTTTAGTTGTTGTAGTTGTTTCAGTTGTTTCAGTTGTTGTAGTTGTTTTAGTTGTTTTAGTTGTTTTAGTTGTTATAGTCGTTTAAGAGTTTCTAGTAGTTTAATTGTTTTTGTGGTTCTAGTTGTTTTAGTTGTTTTAGTTGTTTAAGTTGTTCTAGTTGTTGTAGTTGTTTTAGTTGTTTTAGGTGTTACAGTTGTTGTATGTGTTCTAGTTGTTTAAGTTGTTTCAGTTGTTTTAGTATTTTAGTTGTTATAGTTGTTTTAGGTGTTACATTTGTTGAGGTGTTTTAGTTGTTTTATGTGTTTCAGTTGTTTAAGGTGTTTTAGTTGTTTAGTTGTTTTAAGTTGTTATAGTTGTTCTTTATGTCATAGTTGTTTCATTTGTATTAGGTGTTTGTAGTTGTTTGAGTGGTGCTAGGTGTTTTAGTTGTTCAAGTTGTTCCAGTCGTTTATGTTTTATTCTGTTGTTTTAGGTGTTTAGTTGTTCTAGTTGTTCAAGTTGTTTAGTTGTTAAATGTGTTTTTGTTGTTTTAGGTGTTATAGTTGTTGTAGGTGTTCTAGTTGTTTGAGGTTTTATAGTTTTTTTAGGTGTTTTAGGTATTTTAGTTGTTTAGTTATTTAGTTGTTTTAGTTGTCCAAGTTGTTGTAGTTGTTGTAGTTGTTTTAGTTGTTTAGTTGTTTTAGGTGTTATAGTTGTTATAGGTGTTATATGTGTTTTAGTTGCTTTATGTGTTATAGTTGTTATAGGTGTTTTAGTTGTTTTATGTGTTATAATTGTAATATGTGTTTTAGTTGTTATAGGAGTTTTAGTTGATTTAGGTGTTCAGGTTGTTTTAGTTGTTTAAGGTGTTATAAGTGTTGTAGGTGTTTCAGGTGTTTTAGTTGTTCTAGGTGTTCTAGTTGTTTTAGTTATTTTATTTGTTTGAGTTGTTGTACTTGTTTTAATTGTTTTAGTTGTTTTAGTTGTTTTAGTTGTTCTAGATGTTTCAGTTGTTTTAGTTGTTGTAGTTGTTTTAGTTGGTTAAGTTGTTTTAGTTGTTACAGTTGTTTTAGTTGTTTTGGTTGTTATAGTTGTTTTATTTTTTTAATAGTATTAGTTGTTGTAGTTGTTATAGTTGTTATAGTTGTTATCGTTGTTTTAGTTGTTATAGTTGTTATCTGAGTTTTAGTTGTTTTAGGTTTTATAGAGGTTCTAGGTGTTCTATTTGTTTAAGGTGTTATAGTTGGTTTAGGTGTTTTATGTGTTTAGTTGTTATCGGTGTTCTAGTTGTTTAAGGTGTTTTAGTTGTTTTAGGTGTTGTAGGTGTTATAGGTGTTTTAGTTGTTCCAGGTATTTAGTGGTTTTAGGTGTTATAGTTGTTGTAGTTGTTTTAGTTTTTTTTAGTTAATGTAGGTGTTTTTGTTGTTTGAGGTGTTTATAGTTGTTTTATGTGTTTCTAGTTGTTTCATGTGTTTTAGTTGTCGTAGGTGTTATAGGTGTTTCAGGTGTTTTACGTGTAACAGTTGTTTTAATTGTTCTAGTTATTTTAGTTGTTTAGTTGTTTTAGTTGTTCTAGTTTTTTAGTTGTTTTAGTTGATTTAGTTGTTTAAGTTGTTTTAGTTGTTCTAGTTGTATTAGTTATTTCATTTGTTTCAGTTGTTTTAGTTGTTTTAGTTGCTTAGGTGATTTAGTTGTTATACTTGTTTTAGGTGTTTCAGTTGTTTTAGATGTTATAGTTGTTATAGTTGCTTAGTTGTTTTAGTTGTTCTAGTTGTTATAGTTGTTCTCGTTGTGTTAGTTGTTTGTGGATGTTTTAGTTGCTATAGATGTCTTAGTTGTTTAAGCTGTTATAGTTTTTCTAGTTGTTTTAGTTGTTCCTGTGGTTTTAGTTGTTATAATTGTTTAAGTTGTTATAATTGTTTTAGTTGTTTTAGTTGTTTCAGTTGTTTCAGTTGTTTTAATTTGTTTAGTTGTTATAGTTGTTTTAGTTGTTGTAGTTGTTTCAGTTGTTTCAGTTGTTGTAGTTGTTTTAGTTGTTTTAGTTGTTTTAGTTGTTATAGTCGTTTAAGAGTTTCTAGTAGTTTAATTGTTTTTGTGGTTCTAGTTGTTTTAGTTGTTTTAGTTGTTTAAGTTGTTCTAGTTGTTGTAGTTGTTTTAGTTGTTTTAGGTGTTACAGTTGTTGTATGTGTTCTAGTTGTTTAAGTTGTTTCAGTTGTTTTAGTATTTTAGTTGTTATAGTTGTTTTAGGTGTTACATTTGTTGAGGTGTTTTAGTTGTTTTATGTGTTTCAGTTGTTTAAGGTGTTTTAGTTGTTTAGTTGTTTTAAGTTGTTATAGTTGTTCT
>SDVV010000040.1:0-47495 GCA_016164225.1 Gammarus roeselii | reverse complement strand
ATCGGGACTGTCTCCCTGCAGTGCTTAATTAATATCAGTCTACCGAAATTTAAGTATGGCATGCATCATGCATCAAATGATATATCAAATGATATATCTCACTGATCGTCGCAGAAGCAGTACGGCAACGACTCCATAGCAGGTGAAGCGATTGCGAAGTGATTCAGCGACCGGCTATGAGCCTTTGCCTTATCCTAATGCCATCCATCACATTTTTTTATTCAACAATCGAGCATTGTATCAGGAATTGCTCAGATTTATATTCTTCAGCAACAACTGAGACAGATTTATAGTGGTTATTGTAAGCAATTCACGTCAGTCTTAGGAGCCACCATGCTCCGGGGTGGGGTCTTGCGAGCGAAAGAAAATGATATAATAAATAGGCCAGAAATGTCATGAAGAGTTCATTTGAGCAATACTTCAAGTTAACAGTACTACTTGAGGAAGAAGCATGGTTCGTGAAGACGTGGCATGGATCGTGAGGACAATGAAGGGATCGTGAGGACGAGGAACGAATCGTTGGAACCATGTAGGATCAAGAGCAAGAAGAAGAGGGAGGGGTCATGTGGTCGTGACAAGAATCGTTTCGTTAGGGATCATGATTAATGAGGCAAAAATCATGAAAACGAATATAGTGTCATAAAACAGGGCTGGGATCGTGTGAACGAGACAATAATCACGAGGACGAGGCAGGGATCATGAGAACAATTCCCTCAGGAACGGCTGACAAGGGAGGAGTGTGGCAAGCCGAGTCTACGATGACACAAGTACTAATATGAACACGCAATCGCTCCACATTTTAAACTGGTTTTCATCTGATAAGTTGAGACTAAATATCAACAAGACGCAAGTTAGGATAGCTCAGGCGACGATGTACCCTAGGTTAGGTTAGGTTGGGGAGGAAAAGTTTCATTAAAGTGATAACCGGTAAGATGGTACGACTGGTGGCTGATTCTGACGTGGGCTGAAACAGATTTTCGCCAGAATGTCACTGGCAGATATGACAGTGGCTGGTGTGACTGAGGAACGCTATGAATGTCCGCTGTTAAAAAATGTTACCGTAGGTAGGTAGTCGGAACAACTTGGGGCTGATAAGGCAGTTGGCGGAGATGATAGGGGTTGATCTGACGTTAGCTATAAAAGAATTTAGCGCCAGGGATAGCGACCCCACTCCGGTTGGGCGGTGACTACCTAATTCGCCGGGTCACATCGAAAGGAAGATTGCAGCGAGATAATGGTAAAAGCAATATGGATGTCACAAGGAAATTGGGACTGCAATGAAATGAGGGTCATAGCGTGATGGAGGCCACACCGACTTGAAGGTCATGGCGAAATGAGGGTCACAGTGAGATGAGGGTCATTGAGGGATTAGGGTTTCAACGAGAGGAGGGTCACAACAAGAATTCGAATATCGTCACCATTCCACTAGCATGTGTTCAAAGTTTGGGTAACGGTGCGTACGAAATATAAGAAAAATGCACGGGCTGATGTTGTTCAATGTATTTCAAAAAAGCGATGAATGACGTGGTCGACTGACTGTTTTTTGTCCCGATGGAGCGGACGTTAGACGATGAGCGTGCCAGCAGACGGTAACACGACATTGACATGACGCGTGTAACAATAGCAATAACCCATGCTCTTCAAATAAGGTGGCGAGGCAGGTGAATAACTTTCAGCGAATTGAAAGCCGATCCAATGTCAGAAGAATGCACTCAGAGACAACACAGGAGGAAAGATCACTTGTTTATGTTAGTAAGTGACGTGGTAATTGAATTAGACACCAGGCAAATTAACAGAATTCTTGATGCTTATCGTACAGAGGTATCAGAAATACATGCAAAAATTTGGTCGATGATCGCCCGTCAGGGATGGTCAATTTTTTTTCTCATAATATCTGAATAAATAAACAACATAGATGTTTCGAAAAAAAAGTAACACGGGTTTGTTTCTAACACTTTCCTCCAAAAAAATGTTTCTTACTCTTGCTACATTATTATGCAGCCCAATTCTCACGGAATAAAGCATATCAGACAAAAAAAATGTCCCATCATCTCAAGATTCAGGGCCCCACAACTCTCACCTCACAATAACTGGACTAAATCCAAGGACCGGGTCTTCTCGGCCTCTCCTTAGTCCTGGTGACGAAGTGACGCTACTTGAAGACTTTCCGCACTTTCTGCACTTCCAACCCGGGATAATATTTCCGTAGAACGACTGAGCGAGCCCGAGAATATTGACAAGGCTTCCGGAGGAGGACAAAAGGGAGGGGTGGCTGGAAAGGGCCAGGGAGGCGGGGGTTGGCGGTTGAGAGTGGAGAAAGCAGGAAAAGAAGGAGGTCACACAAAGTCTTGTGTTCACTCTCCTTAATGTTTGCTTAAGATTGGCGATTCAGTCCTTTTATAACCCAGGATTAACACAATGAAGTCGCGAATATAGTGAGTCAATCAAACATTGCTTCGGTGAGCAACTATCTGAGTGAAATACGACGAACCTCTGGTTGTTGAATTTATCAACGTCTTAAAAGCAATCTATTTTGTGAGAGGTTTTGCTATTTCCATTAATCATCATATCATAATTAAATGTTCGGGTTTGCAGGTGATATTTTTTTAGGGCAATTAATTACAAACAAAGTTCATTTTGCATAACAAGAAGTACAGGGTCTGTACGCTTCGAAGGATATCAGTCCCTTGTCAATGAACCGATCATCCTACGGTGTGTTCAACAAACCTATCCTCCTACAGTGTGGGCGCATTTCAAACGATGTCGCAGCGCCTGGACCAACTGCAGCTAGGCGAAAATAATTGTTTCGTAGCCTGGATAGAGCAAAATTATTATTTAATGTGGTGTATTTCAGCTGCCCAAGGAAGCATAACAGCTGCAGCTATGTTAATAACATTTGGAACTTGAACATCGAACAGCTGCGTACATGATGCCTTTTATTTCAAGTCAGCTGCGGCGTCCACACTCCCACGGAAAGTTGGTGCACGCTCTTGCCAATATTGATTTTTCAAATATCTATAACAAGAAGAAATTTCTTACTCCCAGCAGAAGTTGGTCCAAGGTCTTTGACGTCATCCTACATGCACCGATAGAGCGATATGTTTGAATTATCCTGCTGCTTTTGTGAAGAAGTTCCCCTTTTTCGGCCGTTGACCGCATTCGTGATACGTCTACTATTTGTCGTCCAGTACAAATATATGTCAGAGAATCCATTGCTTTGTTATAAGGATACAGATACTGACACTAGGCTGAATGCCCCAAGAAAGGGTGTGGCCGAGGGCCAGTCGCACCTCACACTCCTCTGGTGCCTTCACTCTCAAAAAAACTTAGCTCTTTTGTGCTGAAGGGTCTGGCTGGAAGACTCTGAAACTCGCACAGTGTCATGAGTGAGGTCAAAATTCAGTGTCAACAGCAGGGATCGACTTGTCGCGTTATCGTGACTGGGCCTCTCCCCCCGCCCACGACCATTTTTTTCAATTTGAGGATAAGGAGAGAGAAGAACATTATGGCACGGTCAAAACACCTCCATTTGCGTCTATGCATTGCACATTCTCCCTTCCTCCCGATTTTTGTCTCTCCTTTATAACGCCTATGACATGCCACCTGTCCGATCAAAGTTCGGTCTGCCTCCAGGCCTACGTCCACTCACCTCCGCCTACAACACCATTTTCAGCCCCCACAACATCCATCCAAACCATGAACCCGACGCATCTCAGAACGCGTGAATCTACTCTGTCATCTAACTTCTTCACCATTCGTGACCGACATCCAATAACGTCGTTACTGATCCTGTCTCTCAGCGTCACAATAGCTATGCTCATCAAGCATTTCATCCCGAAAACATTCAACTTTCTTCTCCCTTCTGCTTTCACCACACAATTCTCAGCTCCGTAGAGCACAGTTGGGTCAACTAACTCCTCATGCAATCTCCTCCTTGCATAGATCCCCTACGACCTGCAGCTCATTTTACTTTTCATCACACCATCACTGTATAGCCTTCTTTCATTAGCGACTCCCCCTCAGTTTCCAACGGTTCAGTCTTCTCCATTTTAGAGCTCAGGTAATTAAAACAACTATCTTCCACCAATAACTCTCAATATAGAAGGGCACTGATTCTGCTCACATTGACCTTACTCGAACATCTCATTCGCATGAATCCTCTTCTTCGACAACCTACCAGACTCCAACACTTGCCAACACAACTTCTCAGAATCCCACATCAGTGTTGTATCATCCGGAAACAGCAGCTGACTCAACTGCCATCTCTACCTATTCACCAACAGCAGCTTCAGCTACTTAGGACACCCATCACTAACAGAGCCTCGCCTCAGTCCCACTTTTACTGGGAGGGAAGAAAACACTCACCTCGCCCTCCGCTCAGACACATGCTATGTTGCCAACATTGAAACTCTCAATCGCTTTCAATAGATTTCCGCCCTAACCATACAGACGTAACACCCTTCATAGCGCTTTGCTGTCGACCCTATCAAATGCCTTCCCAAGATCGTTGAAGGTCCAGAACACATTATTTCTTTTGGCAAGGTACTTCTCGTAGATTTGTCGCTCTGCAATAATCTCATCGGTACTCCCTCTACTATTTCTGAAGCCACAATGTGTTCTTTGCCAATTTCCCCATACGTACTGTCTCTAGTCGTGGTGATTTGTACTTTCTCGTACAACAAAGTGACAACACATAACAAACTGAAACTTCTCTAGTTGTAGCATTAATTTCTTGTCTACATTGCCTTTACATTGCGGAAACATACAAGCGCTGCGACACATAATCGCCACAACTCCAGACACATAAGACAAGTCCCATAGCCTCACTAGCCAATCGAGTATCGTTACACCAACTCTCTTCAGGCGCTTCCTCGCGACGGCGTCCAAACCAAGGGCTTTCCCTGCTTCTATCACCTTAACCGCCTTTCTCACTTCTTCCTTAGAAATGTCCGCAACAAGCCTCTCTCCCATCAACGCCATCCGTGCGCTGCTACCCACATCCACAGTGTCAGCCTCTCTGACATCCTCAACATTCAGAAACTAGTCAAAATAGTCGGCCCACCTCTTCCCCATTCGCCATTTTCCAGCACCAACCAGCTGCTGTCCTCTTGCGCTACCTGCTACTTTCCCGTTTCATACTCTCTCACCCTCTTCACCTTTTTCCAGAACATCTTTTTGTTTTCCTCAAAATTCTGGCACATTCGTTGGCGCCACCTGTCATCATTGTCTCCCTTGGTTTTTCTCCATAGCGGCGGCGGCTTCACCTCTTTCCACTTCTCTCTTCAGCAGGCAAAGCCAACTTCAGACCTCCCTTGTAACCACTCCTCAAAAGCTATTCTCTCCTGCGCTACAACAAGGTTGTCCTATTCGTTCCCTCGTTCACACTTCTTCGCCTGCTCACACGATGCACCTTATGCATTTTCTCACAAATCAACAACGCATCTATGATCGTCTCCTATTCTTCCCCAGCATTTCTCTGATCCTGCTCTCACACGCTGTCACATTCCCCCTTCAACGCCTGCTGCAACTCATCAGCTCTGTTTTCCAAACTCAGTTCACTCACCTTCACTACCTCTCATGCTGCTTCCACACTTTTGTCTCTCTTCCACCTCTGCTCCCCTCCTAATCTCTGTTCTCCCAGACCATGGTCAGACATTCCTTCACAGTTCCTCTCAATACCCGTACATCTAACGGCCTCCTCACCATTTTCCTCAAAATCAGCATAAAATTCACGAGCGCCCACCATTTCTGCATCATGGGATATCCTTATTCATATGAATTTTTGGGTAGTCTGCTTCTTGAACGAGCTATTTCCAGTCAACAGATCCTGCTCCATGCACAATCCTATCAGGTTCTTTCCACTGTCATTTTTTACCGGGAAAGCCATGCCTCTCTACCACATTTTTCAACACTACATTTCCAACTATGCATCAATGTCACTGTGTTGACCTTCAAACTTATAAATCACTCATCCAAAATAGTATGAATGTCTGTAGGCACCCACGAACACCCTTCTTTTAATACCTAACTTAACATTCACGCATATCAAACTTGAGAACACCTCTTTCTTCTCGATAACGGTGCTAGTCAATCGAACACAACCACGCACGGCATTAACAATAGTGTTTGCAGTGGCGTACATCAACTCGCCCCCCTCGTCTTGCCGTCTTTGAGGTAGGAGTTTACAGAGGAAGGATTCCCCAGCCCACTCGCTCCGTCCCCATCAGTTGCCCCCTATGACGCGCAGGGGCTGCGGTAGCTTGATTCTATCTCCTCCGCCACAGTGCTTCCCTATCATTCGCCTCTTCAACACGCAATGGTTTTGAGTAAGACCTTTGACCGTTAATAATATCGTGGGTATCGTTTTTTTCGTCTGTACATGAAAAGTACTCCTCAATAATGGCCCAGTAACACCGAAAAGCCTTGCTGACAGATGACAAGAACAGGTGTGTGCCGTCGGACCAAGTTGACAAGTTTTGAGTGAAGATAGCAATGAGTTTCAAGATTATTGATAGTCACAAGTTCCATCGGAAATAAATAACGTCCTACAGAGCCAAACTCCTCAATGTTTCGACATCCTTGGCTTAAAAATTTAGGATTGTGTTGTAACGAGATTTTTAAAGAATATTTTTTTGTTTACTCCGTAATGTCATTCGCTTGTTCTTTTCTACTTTTGCGAATCTGATTATAGAACATTTATTACAATGTAAATAAAATACGTTGACTAGAGGAGTAGAAAATATTTATTAGAACACAAGACCCTTGCATTAGTAATCTAATTTTTTTTTCTGGATTTACTATTACAGAAAAACTTGTTAATAGTGACGTTAGCGACATCTTTTCAATGTGGATTCCAAATCGTTCGTTTTTTATCAATCTCCAAATGATGCATTATTCATGAAATAATCACATTTTTGTCCTGAATTAGATATTTGAATTGATATGCAAAGGACAAATCGCTCAACGTCAGATAAGTTGAGAGCAAAGCCAACTGTGTTTAGGAGTCATACCAGAATGGTTGGGGGATGTTATTTGAACAAGAGAGCCGGTCACTTCCGGCGAGAAGCCGGGATGAGGACCGCATATACGCCCTCCTTGTGAGTGGGACTCAGAAGAACGGGGCAGGAGATAGGCATGAGACTGGATAAAGGGTGTCAACGCGCATGGCTTTCAGTGTGACTCAACATAATGGGACACAGGAGAGGCGAGAGGCTGAGATATTGGGGATTTGGACCCAGCAGAACCGGGCAGGGGCGAGACGAAAGAACGTTATTAATGGTGCAAACGCGTCTTCCTTTTCAATGGGAGTCAGTCGTGCGGGGCAAGGAAACGAGACCATGGTGAGGGTTGGATACTAACCCTTCATTTAAATATTGCTCAGCTGGGCGGGGCAGAAGAGAATCCAAAGGATTTTATATGGGGTGCATACGCACTGGGACTAAGCATAGCCTGGCCGACGCGAGGCAAGAGGGTGTCACATGAGAGCCAGCTCATCCTCCTCTTGTGTGGGACTCAGAACAGCAGAGCTGAGAGGCAGTCATGTCATACCTCTTGAATTTCTTAAACAAGGAACTGATCCATGGCTCTTGCAGTTAGCTGCAACCGCCGCGGAACACTAGCTGTCAGAACAATAAAATCGAGAGGCCTTTTGAGTCAGTCAGGAGAGTTAAAGCTAAACGCAGTAGCGCAACTTTACCGAGTGGGTTCAAGGAAATGTAAAAAAAATTGCTCAACTGATGAGTCTATTCAAGAAGATGTAGACAACTCTTCAGCACCACTACTTAGTCAATCATGAGTTGTAGACAAGAAAGTACTGTCCCCTCTGAGAGCCTATACTAATTCTGTCAGTATTAATCAGTATACCTTACTGTAGATTCACGGGTTGATGGCATACAATTAACTAATGTCAAAACAAAAATATTGTTTATGAAGCTTTCCCTTTACCCGATCCTGAATTTAGATGTCATCGCAGAATGATTTACCAAGATTAGAATGCATCAATTGGTGAATTTCATCAGAGAAACTCAGAAAATTCAGTAATATATCTCAGACACATCATCTATGAGCCTAAACTTCAACTGCAGATTTCCTGACTGCCAAAAATATATATAAATGAATAGCTGACCATGAGTAAAACAAGTATTTTATCATTTTCTTGTAACAATTTGGAAGGAAAAATACATTTATTTTCGACTAAAAAATTGCTTGTTTGTACAGAGCGAGCACAGTAGAAACATTTATCTTAGTATTCTACTTTTTAGCTGATGTTTTATTAAAAATGCTTGGGCCAAAATGTATGGTTTGAATGCTTTTTTGAGTAACTTTGAGTAGAAAATATTGGTGCATTTTCCAGATAGCAGGTATTGTTTTTTTTTTTCGGAAAACGTTCACCACTCAGGAATATCATCCTTGAACAGCTCTCCGATTGTAGAACCTTAACTTCTGTCGACACTTCACCCTGCGTGTGTATCAGACGTGTTCGGCGATACAATGTGCGTACGTCAGCACTGTGCGAGCACTGTCTCTTCATGTGTCAGAACTGTTCGGGCAATGCAATCTGACGGGAGGGGGGTAGGGGGGGAGGGGTATAGTAAACCACCCCACTTATGGCAGCACTGAAACGTGTGATTGTCCACCCTGCACCTCAAGTCTGGCAGCAATGCACCCTGCTTATTTCAGACCTTTAAGCTGTTTATGTTGGCACTGCACCCTTCTTGTCAGCAGTTCTCTGGACATGTCAGCACTGCACCATACGTGTGTCAGCATTCACCCTACCTATAGCAGCACTGTACCCTTGATGTTACAGCACTTTTTGAGCAATGCAGTCCGAGTGTCAGCTCTGTGTGAACACTGACTCAGCGTGTTCCTGCAATAATAGCAATGAAGTCCGAGGATCACAACTGCCTGAACACTGAATCGGCAATTCTATCTGCGTGTGCCAGCACTGCCCGGGCACTTCACTCATCGTGCCAGCACTGCTCGGGCTCTGCACTCGTCGTGCCAGCACAGCTCGGGCACTGCACTCATCGTGCCAGCACTTCTCGGGCACTGCACTCATCGCGCCAGCAATGCTCGGGCACTGCACTCATCGCGCCAACACTGCTCGGGCACTACACTTAGCGTGTCAGCCCTGATCGGGCAGTGTCCTCTGTGTGAGTCAGCGCTGATCAAGCAATCCACTTAGCGTGTGTCAGCACTGAGTAGGCACTGCATTCTCTGTGCGTCAGCATGCCAATGCCAATACTGTCAATGACGGAACAGAAGCGGACAAATTTCAGCTCATGGAATTGGAGGGGAATTCCTGTGAATTCTCATGTCAGTGCAACTAGTGGAATCTGACCCGGCCTCCTTTTTATCTACATGCTTAGAATTCAGTATGTGATATCCACCGAAATGCTTCCACTCACAGCAGCTGTGGCAGCACCGTCACCAACTGGACGTCATCACTCTCTCTCACGGCAGCTGTGGTAGCACCGTCGCCAACTGGACGTGAGCGCTCAAAATCACGACAGCTGCGCATCACTTTCGCTAGCTGGATGGAAGCTGTGTCAGCACAGTCGCCAAAAGGACCTGATCGCTCCCACTCACGGTAGCCGAACAAACAGATGTTGAGGGAACTTGACTGAAGTGCAGAAACTGAAGACCTCGCACAGAAGCGGCCCGAGTATCATCGAGAGGAAGAGCCTGAGTTTCGATGCCATAGAGGGTCTAGACCAACAGTGGAGTATCGCTGATAGAGTGCTGGGCAATACCCAACTTTGGTTGCCTAAGTCGTTCTCAAGTCTTGTCCTTTGATGACAGAGTCGAGCTCCATCATGTTGAGAGACGAGAGACCCAAGCGAACTTCAAACCTGGCACGGCGGTTGGCTCAAGTTAGTGTAGAAGGGCTGCTTCCGTGGTTAAAGTGTAGTGCTGGGGTCGATAGCGCATTGGCGGAGAATACGTCAATGCTTAACATCTGCATTTGCAATAACATGGTGCTCACGTTCGTATCCGAATCCAAGTCTGCAGATAAGAAGATGTGGATGTAGTCGGATTTGTTATAGAAGAACATAACGATGCATTTCACGTATGCTAAGAATAACCCTGTAACACCGTATGATAATTTAGTCACGTTGAATAAATGTCATTGCCTGATTCACCTACGTACACTTACCGTCAAGATCGTCAAATTCGGTATTCGCGGAGAGCAAATGAAGGGCACATATGGAAAGTGGTCTAAATGAATAGGAATTGTTAACATTATATACTCTCTCCATATAAGCCCTTCAAATCACGATCACTCTGCAGCTAGCCATTTTGAAGATTTATATTGCAGAAATTCGAGTGTGGGTTCACCTCTCCCAAGATCTTATCCAATATTTGTACAGGGACTGATCAAGCTGTTCCACGGTGCGGAATCGAATATTTATGATTTTTTGGCAGCAGTTAACTTCAATATTCTATTAGGGCAGTCCAACTGCTCATTTCAACTTAGGATGCACCAGGGAAACAAAGTTGAAGCTAAAAGGGACACGAGCCGTTCAGTGGCAACGCCAGGCATCACTCCGTTGATACCGCGATGCTGATAAACAATAATGCGAGCGCTCAATGATATCTCAGTGAATTGCTCAAATGTGGCCCTGCTGTCCTTGTTGTTCAAAGGCTTTAGGTCACTAGTGCTGGTGAGGCTGCAAGTTGTGCTCTCAAATGTTTAGTTTGACCACCAATAATTTTGGTAGTTGGATTTCTCGTTTTGAAAAAGCATTCACCATGAGTTCAAATGCTTATATTATTTCAAGATTTTATTCATGAGCGGATATGAAGCATGATGGGAAGAAGTGTTGAGGAGAAAAAAAAAGATTGAAAATTACAAATTTGGGAACAGATTTCTGTCGATCAATACAAAGCGATGCTTATATAATTTAGGAGCATATGAAATGATCCAGCCACTTGACAGGTACATTATTCACCTCTAGAAAAATATAGAACATTAAAAAAAACATTTTCGCAATGCATGTATTCCAATTTTGTAAGCAGATTTTTACTTCAGAATTTTTTTTCAATCTGTGTATTTTACTCAACCCGTGAACTATACCATATGTATTGTAATAAATAACAACTTTTAAATCTTTTTTATTTGTGTACATGTATATCCAAAAAATCTGAATGTTCACGCACAATGCCCGACCACATTTATTTTGATGAGGTAAACTTTCGTGAATTCATGTTTCAATAATCCTTATAATTTATTGTGTTCATCATAGATTTAAAACTAGGAGAAAGCGTCAAAGCCACTCGCAATTCATTCTCCCAATCTTAATAGCCTGAGTTTGGCAACTGTTTTTTGATACAACAATTTGGCGGGACATAAATTCTCACAGTGCTGACTAAGTTTCTCAAATTCGAAATCAGATGTTTTCTCATCTAAGTGTTGCAGGATCTTATAGTTCATCGTAATTAATATTCCTTTTTATTGTAAAATGAACGTCATAGACGATTAATTGTATTTATTATATTATAATAGTGCAAGTAAAGCGCAGAAGAAATAAGTCAGTCTTCTGACCGAGTGGTAACGGATATTACATAATCAAACAATTAAGGACCAAATTTAGTTAGACATATGCCATTATAATGTCAAAAGATCATTTTGTCATGGCCCATATTGCAATTATTTCATTTGGGGTTCAGATCATTCCTTCATTCATACCTTTCAGAGTTAAGCTTCTCACGATTTTTCTTGCAATGTTGCTTACTCTTGTATTGTCCTTTACACATATATTGTTCACGTCGACCTGTGGGTTATGTTCCCAGTGGCGCATAATTTTATTCTAACACTATTTCCTAATGCTGTCTTCCTATGCCATAGAGGGGTTTACTAGATCAGAAAATAAGATGTGAAGCATAGTTTGCCCGACTTTTGCTATTTCTATTCCGTCCACTCTACAGCAGCGTCGGAGGATAATCTTTTCAGGGAGTTGTTGCTAGATATGTACGGCAGAGATACAGTTGATCAGAGGCGGGTATGACAAATTGAACAGGCGAGAAATAGTTTGTAAAATATGAGTATGTCTCAAATGCCCACTAGTACGATGTGGCGAGATAGAGATCGCACTAAAAAAATCTAGAATTACGGTGGGATGATTTTTTCAATAAACCATTTGAGAAAGATGGTTCGAACACACAGATTGATAATATTTACAGAGTACAGGAAAGTGTGTGGCTGCGAAATGTAAGACGTGGCACAACGGCTGTCAGAAAAAGATGTAGCAGAGGGCATGACAGAATTTAGAATGCCGATATATGCTTTGAAAACGCTTCAAGTCTGCGCTCAAATGATTCAAGTCATTGAAAATGTCATCAGACATCGACGCGAGCGTCAGTGAGTCCAGAGTGGGAGCAGATATTTATAGTCAAGTGAGTATTCTGATTTGTCAAGTTTTGGTCATCACCAAGACAAGAAAATGATCATCAGCCGCACTCCAAGTATATCAACCCCACCTAGAGAATAACAGCAGCACCTAAAAGACATCACCCGAACTTAAATGCCATCATTCGCACTTTATGGGCTTTTAACCGTGCTCCAATGATATCGGCTACATTTCAATGATTTTAGCCCCACTTTAAGGATAACAGCCACCACAGTGCTTCACTCATGTTTGGCTGAACTATTGCATTTCTGCAACACAGTACTGCCGACGTTGTGAGCCGTTAAACGGTGCAACAACCTCACAGTTCTGCTGACAGCGTTAGTCATCCAAATGAGCCTCGACCTCATAGTATGACCACGGCGTAGTTCGAGCAACCGTGACATAACCCTACAGAGTTTTCCGCAGTGGGGGGTAGGGCAACGGTGAAATAACCCACAGTGTTGCTTAGAGTCAGGGTCGCCCCAGCCCACAACAACCCCACAGTATTATACATAGTAGTGATAGAGCGTTTGTGCTACAACCTCACAGTATTATCCACAGCCGTGGTCATCCTTCAGCGCTACAACCTCACCGTGTTACCAAAGGTGAGGGTACAGCAACGGAGCCCCAGCCCCAAAGCGCTGTTCACAGTTCGGCGTCGTCCTAATGTTCCTCACCATCAAAGTTCAGCCAAAATGAGAGTCGGGTTACTGTGCTACAGCCCGTCTAGTGCTGCCCAGGAAGAACTGTGTCATACTGCACCACAGCCCCATGTAGAAAGCCCACAGTGAGAATCGTCCCACTACGCCAGCGCTAGCGCTTCACTTATTGCACCACAACCACACAGTCCTGGCAACACTGAGCGTCGCTCAACTGCACCACAGCCACACAGTGCTGGCAACACTGAGCGTCGCTCAACTGCACCACAGCCACACAGTGCTGCTGGCAACACTGAGTGCCGCTCAACTGCATAACAGGAACACAGTGCTGGTAACACTGAGCGTCGCTCAACTGCACCACAGCCACACAGTCCTTGCAACACTGAGCTTCGCTCTACTACCCCAAGGCCAAACAGTGAAGGCAATACTGAGCGTCGTTGTACTGCGCCACAGCAACACTGAGCGCTGCTCAACTGCGCCACAACCTCATGTAGGGCTGCCCACAGTGAACGAAGTCATACCGAACCATAGCCCTACAGTGCTACCCACAGTGAGCAACGCCCAAATTCATCAAAAGATTATGTAGTGTTGGCCACAGCGAGTGTCGTCCTCCCGCGACACAGCTCCATAGTGATGCCTTCGATAAGCGACATTCTACTGCGACTCAGTAACATGCACTGCTGTTTGCAGTGATCATCGTCCTACTGCAACAACTTCCAACATCCTCAAAGGATTGCTTTCAGTGGGCGTCGTCCTACTGCGCCAAAACAACATTGTGCTGCCCACAGTGGGCGTCGTTTCACTATGACACAGCACCGCAATGATGCCCACAGTGTATGGGCAGCAATCACAGTGCTGCCAACTCGCTGTGAAAAAAACACAAACAGTGCGAGCCTTTTTTTAATAAATCGATTGGATTGTCATTCTTTTGAATCTATAAGATGATAAGTTGAATAGTTTTCCTAAATGTCAATTTATGGTCACCGTAACGTAAAAGACGTCAGCGAATAGCAAAATGCATATCCTACAAATTAGGTTAGTGTAGATATGTAAATAGAAAGGACGCGTTTATTTTTAATTTCTCGATTTCAATCGCTGCTGCTGGATCACGCAAGAAAACATTCCATGACGTATCAGATTAACATACTTTTAAGGAAATGTTTTTTTTTCGGATGTTCGGATCAGTAAGAATTATCCATTCTTTCGTCCTCAGCGGCTCATGAGGAGAAGCGTAGCAATTATGGAATAATCTCATCATCCTCCCAACACTCCGACCCCCTGACACTCCTTCCCTGCCATCCATAAGAGCGATGACCCTCCATCCTCCACCTGCGTCTGTTGTCGATGCCCTTTCTCCACCTGCGTATGTTGCCGATACACTCCCCCCACCTTGCTCTGTTGCCAATGCCCTCTCTACACCTGCGTTGTTGCCGATGCCCTCCCTCCACCTGCGACTGCTGACGATGCCCTCCCTCCACCTGCGTCTGCTGCCGATGCCCTCCCTCCACCTGCATTTGTTACCGATGCCCTCCCTCCACCTGCGCCTGCTGTCGATGCCCTCCCTCCACCTGTCTTTGATTACGCAGAGAGTGTTTCAATACGCAAGGGTCTTTCTTTGCCCAGGGAGTCCATTATCACTCTTATTGTCCTGTAATAGATGGCGCTACCTGTTATGGAATGCACTTACCGGAGCAGAGCAACTCTCTCCTTTGAAAGTTGACTGCCCTCCGAGGGTCTCTTTTCGACTAAAGCTCAACCCTCCTCCTATGTCCTCATCCCCTCGGTCACCAGGCATTCGGGTAACGTAATATTCAATGCATCCTAATTTTATAATGTACCTTAGTCGGCTCATCGGAGGTACCAGTCCCCAAATAAAAACTTGTGGATAACCTGTAGCTGATTTTAGCATCCGATTATTTAGGGCATGAACAACCAAAAATTACACGCTATGAACGGGACTCTCAACTGTGAGCCCCATTGTCACGACTATAATCAGCCTCAAGTCGACGTGACGTGAACAACCAAAAAAACACCACTAACATCCAATTTTCAACAGTGACTAATCTTTGTTTTTGGTCTTGGCGCCATTCAGTTGGCGTTATCCATCAAGATCGGGAGACAGCACGTATGCAGAACCCTGCACAAGCGTACGTGTGCACGGCTCATCATCGTGATGACTTCACCTTCGCCCTTCAGTTCCCGATGCTATAAAAAAAGAAGATAACGCAGTAACAGACACCCAAAAAAAACATATCCCCTAACCGTTTAAAAAAAAAGTCCTTTATGCTAATGAATGTTTGCAGTCAAACTCATTGGAACTTATTTCACCCAACAAATTCAGTACATGTAATTGATAAATAAATAACAGCATTGTTTCTCCGATGCACCAGTTTATATGTACATGTAATCGGGGAAGGGATATGCATACTTGCATGGAAGTTGTATCTGCCGATCACCCAATGACTTAGCTCACGGTTTCCTGTATACGATACGTGATATTGAATTCATTATTAAATTTTAGGTTACCACGACATGCAGTGGAACTGATGCTCAAAAATATTAGTTTCTCTATATGGTACACATGATCGCTAACCAAATTTTTACTCTCCGTATCATCTGTTCATCAATGTATCACCTCCAAAGGTTGTTTTGCGACCACTGTTATAATAACACATTAAAAAGTAGGAGACCAAGGTACATCGCTCATCACGTGAACGAATGGACAGAAGCTGCAGGCGAGAGCTGCCATGGACTTGATCCCACAGCTTCATTCACTTCTCTGATTACCCCGAGTCCGAGTGAACAACCCTGTTCCAATAAAGCATCGACTGCTCCAATAAGACATATGACAGTTGACGGACGAGTAGTGGAGACCTACGAATCAAGGACATTCGAGGCCGTCGATAATTTTTCTTCCAATGTCAAAGCTGAAGAAAGTAATGGACTTGGCTGATATCCCCTATAATGGATAAACCATATTCATGCAATTCTACAACTTTGTTGGCCATGGATGCATTCCGGTATAGCTTACCACAATGAACCATCTCAACTATGTACCGCTAAGGTCGGTCAAGATTAACCTAAACTTAGCGTTCCGATCATTTAATGGTTTAATGGGTGAGTCAGATATCTGATCGGTCGTGGCTTATATCATAGTGCCAAAGACGTAAACATTAGACGTTGCTAGCACGTACATTCAATCTTTTTGGCAGTCACTAGCAAATAATAATTCTAAAATTTAAGTTATCAGTCCTGATATAATCTCGATATAAAATATTCGGCTCCAGAGTAAAAAACGGTGCTATCGTGTTTCAAGACCTTATCAAGACCTTATCTAATTTCGAACCTCTATTTCATTACTTCAAATCAAATTAGAAATTTTTTCATGAACGGCTGAAGAGATGCATTTATGGGGGTATAAAAGACAGCCAATGTAAGGTGGTCGTACGGCTGCTCGAGCATTCACTACAGTAGTAATGACCGCGGTGACGTTTTGCTGAGATTAAGGAAGATGAGCAGGTTAAGTAAGACTTGGTAAGGTTAAATTGGTAAATATTTGTATAGTTAAAATCAATGTGGCTTATAATGCTCATTGGTAGCTACCCCCCAAAATGATATATTCATTATTAGATCGATCACTACGGTTGATATCGACCAAATACTTTTTTCCTCAGTGTCCTGTAGTGAGCATGTACGAATATCAATAACTCTGTTTCCTCTTTGATATTCGTGAATATCATGTTATGGAGAATAAATGATCATTCCGTACGCATAGCATTGGAAGTAGCGACAGTATGGTGTGATACCTAGAAAATCGTTGACAGTGTAATGTTAACAGAAGACATCGTCTTTCATAACAGGAATTCATTTGGAAGATGAGTAAGAAATAATGTTTTATTACGGATAACGATGAGCTATTTAAAAGTTAGCCCAACACTCTGACGTGAGCACTTTTCCTCTTTATCACAACAACTAGGGCAGGAGCGGATACAGGCTCCATCATAACCCGCGCTACTGGTCAGCCTGTGGGCTCAGGGGCACTTAGCACCAAATCTCTCTCTCCTTCTCAGTGGTCAACATTGTGATTCTGTGCGACTTTTCACATCTTCAAGCTTGTGGAGGCGGCATTCGTTGCACACAGCTTTGACCGACCGAGAAGTCGTGCACTTCTCCTTATCTGTTGTCTGGGCAAATTTCCTACTGTCTACTGTTTCCTGGCCTAACATCGATGTCAAGCCTACCCATTATTGGGGAACCTTCCCGCACGTGGTTCAAGGGATTCAAATTGTCTAAAACAGACCAACTAAGTCCACCAGATGGCGTCATGAACTGTTAGAATAGAACGCTACATTAATTCCCGATCTGCAGAGCTTATGTTGTGTTAATTTTGGATGCATGAGACAGGACATTTATTTAAAGAGATTCTTTGGGACTCACTTTCTTTTATTTTCATTGAATTTATTTATCTGATATAAAAAAAAATGGGAATTGAATTTTGGCACCGAAGAAAATATGCTATGAATATGCTTCTGGATACCATCCTCTCCACTCATACTCAGATAAATCTTGTGGTATAAATAAATATAGTTCTCACCCTACTCAGTTAAACAGATTGTAATAAACAACAACAAAATTCAATTGATTAACTTGTTTACTTCGCCGTATTGGTGAGATCGCCCCCCCCCCCACGTATACCTGAACAAGGCTTATAATGTATCTAAAAATTAATAATGAAATTATTTATGTGAGATAGATCTTACTTATATATTTCATCTTCCTCCTACAACATTTTATCTGTAATATTGTAAACATGTATTGTTTTGTAGCTACATGATCAAATAACTGACCACCACATGTTAGGCATGCCGGGTCCGCGGGACAAGAAAATCCTTCCATGTCCTGCCATGCAGAACAAAATTGTACCATAAATAAACGAATCTACCGTGGCTGGAGCAGAGCCCACAAAGGCTGTAATTTGAAGTAAAAGTTATTGAGAGATAAAGATGAAGAGAGGTTACTTCTGTTTGCTTCATTTCTTCTATGGTGGGCAATAGTACCGAGCTTAGTGGGTTCAGAAAGAACTATTGAACATGACGATAAAATGAATTTCTTACGGAATACACACTCAAAATGACTTTGTGGTTTGTTTGCGTAGCAGAATATTTTGTTTTGGTATGCCGATTCTGCTAACAATAATCCACAAATGCATACGAACGTATTGTGTAATCGAAATTGAAATATTTTTACAATATTCGGAAAAATATGCATGTCAGGAAGATGAAAGGCTTCCAAGAATTATTGATTTTCCAGGGTTTACCGGAGGATTTCAGCAATTTTATAAATTCCAAATCATTTGATAGAAACGTATTTAGAGTAATCAGGATTCCAGAGTGAGTGTGACGCTATGATATTTTGAATCCGATGTAAAGAATCATCATAAAGAATCGTTTCCACTTGGCCCCCTGAAGATATATCAGCTGCAATGGGGGATCAACGAGTTTTACGATTAGACGAGGCTATCGAAATGTTTTATCCGGAGTTTGCATGCGGGCGCCATGACGGGCACCAACCATTCAGACGTTTGTGCCAAAACGAACTTGACTACGGAAGCTCATTGACTGAAAGTATGCATAAGGTCAACATTTATTGGGAGGTGCTTACATAATAGTCAATGTAGAATTCCATACTCGGGCACCCCCACTTCATTGCATTTGTAACAGACGGATTCTCTGCTTCAATTATCACATTTAACATTTTACCTGCTATGGGCCAACTCCTCTCACACGATATGCCTGCAGCAAAGCGTTTCGCAAGGTATCCTTTGTCCCAATCCATACCCTCGCATGCATAGATCGCTTCCCACTTTCCGAGACGCTCTTTCAGCCTCTCCCCCTTTCCTTTCAACGCAAACACACATCAGAAGGCCAAATGACGGAAGGGTCATGGTCAGGAGCAAAGCGATTTTAATGGAATAGGAATTTGCGCGGTAACGAAAATGCAAATATTGTTTCTAAAATGAGACAATGCTGCACATTGGTAGGGTTGCAAGCAGTGGTGAACAATACTACGCACTGAGGGCCCCAACTATAGGAAATAAAATTGGTAAAGTTTTTCATGACGCTAACCTAACGAAATCATAGGGATAATTCGAATAATAAAATACATTAGATCACTTACGAGTTTGTGAAGCCATTTCGAAAGGAGGCTTCCTGCTCTCTGGTAATAAATACCACGAAGAGGGGCAGGAGACCACGAACAAAGGAGCCCCGCAATTGCATTGCCATAGAACGGGAGATGAAATAAATATCGTAAACAGAATAGAAGGCACCTTCTTCTGATAACTAGTGTCTTTCATGGCGTTGCCGTAGTCTTCCGTGGCCCAGTAACGTGGGTGTCTCCATCTTCTTAATAGATGTTCCAATGCTCCAGCATCGGTGTTCAACAACTATGTAAGCATCTTATATACGGCATCAGTATCAGAAGGGAATGGATTGTCTCTCGTAATCCACTTTGCCCACTGTCACAAGATATATCATTTGAAGACATTCATTCCAAAACAATTGCTCTTCTAAATGGTCCGAAAAGAATATCGAAACAAAAATGTAAACGAAAGTCAGGTTTACCTGCTGACATTTGCCTTGGCTCTCACGAAACCGGCCTCAGGGTCCTGCAATGCTTGACTTCACTGTCATGAGGCGGCCTCGTTGCCCGCATGCTCAGGTTATACTCTCAGGAAGAGGCATCAGATCTTTTGCGGCCAGGCTTGACTTCGGCGGAACAGGTCTTACCTCCTAAAGAGCCGGGCTTGTCTCCCATGCGACAGACTTAAACTCTTCCAGGGCAGGGCTTAGCTCTCACGAAACACACCTCATCTGGTGTAGGGCCTGGCTTGTTCCCATGAGATTGACCTAAGCTCCTGCAGGGCCGGGCTCAGCTCTCACGTATCAATACTCAGAACTTGCAAGGCCGCCCTTGGGTTTCACAGAACAGGCTTTAGCTCTGATCTGTTAGAGCCCAGAGCGTGACTTGGCTCTCACGGAACACGCCTCAGCTCATGCAAAGCAGGTATTAGCTCTCGCAGGTCCAGGCCAGAACCTCATGGTACAGGTCTCAGCTCGAACATGGCGGGCTTAGCTACCACGGACCAGGCCTCATCTCACCAGTAAGGGGGTCTGCTCTGCGATGTGGTGTTTTCTCTGATGTCCCAGTTTGGTATCAAGCTCAGACTGTCCATAGTCCCTGAATACACGGTCACGCTCATAGAGTACAATTTTGGGCAATATCGTGTGACTGTTGTTTCCTTATTGGGCTGGAGAACAATCTGCTAATAGTATTAACTTCTTTGACGAGATCTAACACTATTGTGATGGTCTTCAGGTTTCCGAAAACATCGATCTGGGCTTCAATATCACATACGTTTCCATTCACTCATACATTAACAAAAAAAAAAATGCTCACTCTAACGTTGTGGTGCAAATTTCCTCCATAGTCAAGATAGTGTGTGAGTTATTTGATGTGTTAACAAGGTTTTATTTATAAGTAATTTATACAAAAATAACGCTCCACATTCCTTCAACAATGATCTGGTTGGACCTATATTTCCTATCTGAACGCACTAAGACACCTCTCTAAAATTGCAATGCATTTATGGACACCAAGAAGCAACCCCTAAGCAATCAATCCAATGCTGGATCCAAAGAAGCCCTCCTGAGCTCTCAATCTATTCCGAGACGTCACGCCCCTCCCCCTTCCCTCCCCAATGAAAATTTCAGTCCATTCTGGGACACAAAGACGCTCCTTTGAGATATCAGTATAATATCGGAGCCCCAGACGCTCATCTGGATGATCAGTCTCCTAGAGACCCCCAGGACACCTGTCTCAGCTTCCAGTCTCAATCTGGACTCCAGCGCGACCCTCTGAGCTACAAATCTACTTCCAGGCACCAAAAAGCCTCTCTGAGCAGCAAGAATTTTTCTGGACTCCATGACGCTCCCTTGGGCTATCAGTCCATTCCAAGGCCCTAGGACGCCCCTCTGGGCAATCGATCCATTCCTGAACTCTAGAATGCTCTCCAAAACCATCAGTTCCCCTCTGCCTCGCAGCAGTGTCATCTCTTTGGGCCCTTAAGTCATTTGTCTCCGTCCTCACTGTTGGAGGACAGAGAAGAGACAACCAATTGATTAATCTTTCACGCCCACAGCGGAGAGAAAGACAACTCTGATGGCCACTCGTTGGTGCAAGCAATTATAGTGCGGGAACAGATTCAGGCTCTGATGGCATATCTTTCGCTTAGGGACATGAGTGTAGGACGCGAAAAAGTTTATTCCTGAACCTCCCTCCACTAACTGGGGCCCGGTGAAACACCCTTATTTTAGGGACATGAGAGTAGGACGCGAAAAAGTTTATTCCTGAACCTCCCTCCACTTACTGGGGCACGGTGAATCACCCTTATTTAAGGGACATGAGAGTAGGACGCGAAAAAGGTTATTTTTGAACCTCCCTCCACTAACTTGGGCAAGGTGAATCCCCCTTATTTTTCCTGCTTCGTGTATTGTTGAAAAAAATGGCAATGCCAGGGCATGCAATGCGGAGAAGATTGGTGATATTCTGAGAATTGGTGAGTTCCAATCTTTGATGTGCGCGGTTAACTCACATTGTAGGGCATGCGATGTGCTCCAATAACTCATATTGTAGGTCATTTGATGCATTCCAATAACTCATATTGTATGGCATGTGATGCGTTCCAATAGCTCATATTGTAGTGCATGTGATGCGCTCCAATAACTTATTCATTCGCTTTTACATGGTAAGGTAAGGACAGCTGGACGCTTCATAAAGAGCTCCTTGCTCATCTAAGTTGATAATTTACTGTGCCATGAATGCACTCGATTGAGCGGACAGCTAACACAAGCGATTCAAAAGTCATATCATTAATTTTCCATTAGCGTGTTTGGTATCTTCAACGTGTTTTCAAAATTATCTCTTATGGTGTAGATATGGTGGAAATTACTTACCTATGATATCAATGTAGCTATTGATTTTGTTAGCGTCAATCGTTGTGCAGATGGCCGCGTCCTCCTCCTCCCATTTTAAACATTGTACTCTGACACGAACGTCATTGGTGCTTTGTTTCCGCATTTATTGGACAGGGACCGTGGTACTAGTTTCTTAGTTTGTTTTCGATATCTTTGCATTGAGATTTTTCATTATAAAGCATGTATATACCTATGAAAATTTTCTCCAAAGCTGTGCCTGTACACATAAAACCATAAAAAGCTTACATAACTAAATAAAATCATATTTAGAGGTTCAAACGAGGCACTGTTGGCCAACCGTTTGGACAGGTACTGAAGTGTCTCTGATCTCGGGCCGACCACACGTTTGGACGGGAGCGAATATGTCGCGTAGTCCGCCCACACTCCGGCTTTGGTGTATTCTACCCATCCATGATTACACTCGGATTTTTTTTCCGGTGACGGGAATTAATTGATCCAAGGACATAATGCAATCGTGCACTGGGTTGTGAGTATTTCTGTTATTGACTTTATATTTATTGACAGTAAATTAAATTTGCCACTTTCATAACCATTCAATAATTTTTTCAGTTTTATTGGATTTGCAGATACCCAAGTTTAGTTTTTCCAATTTTGTTCTTGTTTTGTGTCGTCTGCCAACATGCTAATGGTTGCAAAAAAAAAAAAATCTAGATAAATTCTGTAAGTTTCCATAATCAGCTTTTCCAAACATTGGCTAATGACTAAAGGAATTAGATAGTTGGAAATTAAGGGGCCGTCTGCACCGGACATCTGACGAGAGCCTTCGTGAGCTCCGGAGAAGGCCGCGAAGTACACCATTTCTGATTGTTTCTCACTCCAACATGTGCGGAATCAACAACTTCTTCGAAACTAAAACCACAACCTCTCTCAATTGTGGTATGTAGGCACGCTCATGCATGTGAGATTTTTTTTTGGGTAGTTTCTCATTTTTCTCATCTCTCGAAACAAATGGGAAGAATGTATGCAGAGCTCTCTAAAGCTGGTTATGTTCGTCCTGTTGTTTGGGTTAGAGAATCGGCTTTGTAGCGTCGAGCTTCTGTAGTGCGTTGCTATCTATCAATAACTGCTACACTAGGATTGCTATCTATCAATAACTGCTACACTAGGATTGCTATCTATCAATAACTGCTACACTAGGATTGCTATCTATCAATAACTGCTACACTAGGATTGCTATCTATCAATAACTGCTACACTAGGATTGCTATCTATCAATAACTGCTACACTAGGATTGCTATCTATCAATAACTGCTACACTAGGATTGCTATCTATCAATAACTGCTACACTAGGATTGCTATCTATCAATAACTGCTACACTAGGATTGCTATCTATCAATAACTGCTACACTAGGATTGCTATCTATCAATAACTGCTACACTAGGATTGCTATCTATCAATAAGTGCTACACTAGGATTGCTATCTATCAATAACTGCTACACTAGGATTGCTATCTATCAATAACTGCTACACTAGGATTGCTGTCTATCAATAACTGCTACACTAGGATTGCTATCTATCAATAAGTGCTAAACTAGGATTGCTATCTATCAATAACTGCTACACAAGGATTGCTATCTATCAATAACTGCTACACTAGGATTGCTATCTATCAATAAATGCTACACTAGGATTGCTATCTATCAATAAGTGATACACTAGTATTCCTGTTTGGTGGCATAACGGACTTGGTGGCGCGGACGCTCCCTGCATGTAATCATTAGATAGATGTTTGTGAGTCATCCATGAGTGTCTTATGCGATTGATGATTATTTGGTCTCACATTTTGAAAAACTGGGTCTCCAGGCTAAACGGAGGATTTGGCCGAAACATTATCCGTGCGTTCTGTCGCCACCTTTCCACACAACGATATGTTAGACAGGAGTTGATGATAAGGAACCAGTTTCGTGAGTGTATGGTGATAAATTGTTCATGATGGGGGGAAGCAAGTTTACCGATGGATGTTATGAGCTCATTTCCCCATATTCTCGCATGGCCGGGGATTTAGCAAGTTTCAACCACTTGGCCTGCCTCGGACATTGTAAAGAGATCATCTGTTTGTTTTTTTCGCAGAGGGGTGCGTGTATGGTGCGGAGATTTAGGCTGAGTCTGTGAAGTCTGTATATGTGTGGCGATTCATTTTCCTAATTAAAATATTATATCAAGTGTATCTAACTCTGCTGCGAATACGTAGGAACGTACCTTATGGGTGGGACGCTGAACGAAAGTTTGTCCCGCTCATGGCGGTCGCTCCACATCGACGGCAGGTTGGAGCCGTCACAGTATGTATAGCGTAAATCTGAACATTCTTCTTCGACTATCTCGGCAATTCTCGTCGGTACATAATTGGTGGAGTGGTTGCGTTAAGGAACATTTGAAAATCTTGATTTACGAGCCGTAAGTTTATGATCATAGCAAGAGAATGAAAGCCTAACAGCGTTGCTTATGGTGACTGCTGTGGCCATTACGTTGTCCACGCATGGGGAAATGGCGGGTATATATTTATTGAAAGTCATATGAGGTTTTTTTAGATAAAAAATGAATGATGTGGTCATTAAGCTTCTGAAATGCGACTAGAATGTCAGTGAGAGTTCATCTCGTCGAAGAGAAAGCGGGAATTTATTGGCCAGTACTTGCAGGTATTCGATGGGAACGGAGCGGGAAATGCCGGTTTCGGTGGGCGTGGCGTATGTTACTTTTTCGTTTACTATGGGTGTGTTATAGAGCATTTAGACTGCACCGTTTGAACTGCAGACCAGGGACGATAGTGTTATGCCTGTTTTTAGTTTCAAGTGTTAAACAGTAGGGGTGTCAGTAGCTTATTTTGCAGTCGTCTACGCATAGTGAGAAGTACTGTCTCTCGTTGCCAGAGAGGTTGTCTGCTAGCTGATCGATATTACCGATGAAAAGTGTGGCATAAAGATGTTCCCTGAAGGACGTCCATTTCCTGGTTATACGATGACGACAGAATGTCACCGACTTTGACTTCAAAGAACGATTTTGCAGGGGATAGGATGATCAAACGTGGTGGGAGACCATTCAGGCCTTTGCAGACCCGATCTACTTCGATGCCTTTTTTCCCGGTAATTTCATACGGTCGGCCAAAGTGGAAAAAATAAACACCCTTTTTCGCTTCGATCAAAAGCCTTTCTAATATCTTATTCGAGTCGTAAGAGATGATCTGTCGTGGAGTGGCACATGCGATTGCCGCACTGGTCGTTGTTGAGGTATGCATGAATTTCGAGGTTTACAAGTATATACAAGGGCAAGGAGACAGATGTAGGCCTTTTGCCCAAACTAGGTAGCCATTTGATAGCAAGAGGATAAGTTCTGAACTAGAACAGAGTTAGTCGAGGAGGCCTGAGCTTATCATTCTTTCCATCGTCTTGCAGATGATGTTGGTGAGGGCAAAAGGTCGTTAGTTACGATGGTTGTAATGACATTTTCCGGGTTTGGGTATTGTGATGGACTTAAATACATTTCCTTAAATAGTTATATGAAGTACTCGAGTGCACCTCCATAAAGTTTTATGATCATTCTGATGTACGTTCGGTTCGGCACATGCAAGTGAAATTTCACTTGTGCGGTCAATGCTGGTGTTCGTGGACAGCGAATATCTTTATGTAGAACTCTTCGTTTGAGGGAGTTAAGTCACAATGTTGCCCTTCACCCAATGTTTGTCACTGTAGGAAAGTTGTTGTGTAATTTGTGGACAGGGATGCAAGCCGGGAATAATAAATATTACCAGTGTCTGAAAGGATGCAAGTCGGTCGGTCACGGCATCCCTAGATACTGTAGGTCAATAGTTTTCCCACTTTTCAAGGTTAGAGGTGTTTCGGATGATTGTATCGGCACATAGGGTATTGCTGTACGATTATTTCTCCAATTTAGCTCAGATAATTCATCTGTTTTTTTTCATAGTATTATATTCAAATCTGACCCTGCGAAACACAAAATTGCTTGTGAAATTTGTCTCAGAATACTGTTCTTATTAGCGCATCTGGACACCACAACGGTTTTGGAGAAACAACAGGAATATTGATGGATGTGGGGAGGAAGGTTCCGCTGGTCAGAAGGGTAACTCTTCCACGAGCAGTCACGTTGTGGTGTCCTCCGTGGCGGTGTGCGTCGTATTTAGGAATGGTAAAGGCAGTCTCCTGAAGGTTATTTATGGGAGACTATTAAAAACTGTTTATATGAGGGAATTCGAGAGAGTAACCCGTCTATGTTGTTTTGAAGTCCATGACAGTACTCCTGAAGTAGTGTGTTATTCATTTTATACGTGATTTTCGTTCAGATATCGATGAGCAGTACTTATATGATGGCTAAGTCTTTGAGTCTGCCTGCGGGACCTGGATCATGAGCGGACGCTGTCTGAGGTACGTGGGCAACTAGAATTACTCCGTTCAAAAATGTGGGTACTTCGATACGAGGAAGAGGGTGTCCGATCTATGTGATAAAGTTTGAACGTACAAGCTCTTTTTATAGATAAATTTTCCCCTCTGAGATTTTCCATAACAAGACAGTAGGTTATTGAGAAATGTGGGGTGCTGTGTTGTGGTGCTTGGTGGTATTCGTTGTAGATTTCCCACGCTTCTCGCTCATGAGGTGTTTGGCGCTGGGTATGAAATAAACTAGTGGTATTCCTCTCTTATATTTTCGTTTATCGTTAGTTTGGTCATGATAGACATGAATCAGTCTGCGTTATGAACCCGACGAGCTGCTGTTCATGGACTGTGCCTTTTTTTGTTATGTCGTTGTTGGGAGTCAAGCAAATCGAAATTGTGGTCGGGCATACCGACATCATCCCGTTTCGTCATTTTATGTGTGGTAGGGCTTGTCTTTTGGTTAATTGTGGGGTACCATTCTTCTCGGTGCCAACCTGGACAGCAATGGGTGTTTATGCCATTGCCTCTATTACGGGAGCGATCGTTAAATTGCTTAGGGAAGGTGTCGGGGTCTTGTTCACTAGTTGTGTCAGAATTTGAGAGTAACATATTTTTTTTTCTTTCATAGATTTAACTGCTAATGCATAAATAAGGGGAGATAGATTTTGGTTTTTATTTTCCATACTCTCGATATTAATAGAGTCTCGAAAAGCCTCCGATTGTGTTGACCATACTATTTTACTATCAACGTTGCGCTTCCATAGAATTCGGGGACTGGCGTTGGGTTGGTTACGATTGTACTTATTCAAAAGAGAACAATACACTGTGATAAATGATGGCAAATCAAATCTTCTATATTGTAGTCATAGCCTTTCTCAAGGACCAATTTTAGGGCTTCTATCGTTTTAATCTCTATTAATGATCTTTCATATTCCTCAAAACTTTTTAAGCGCATCTTATTTGCCGATAATAGTACCCTGGCAGCCAGCGATATAAATATGCAACTTATTAGTTTCTGTAACTAGTTGGCTCGACAGGATTAAAATTTTCAGCAATGTTGATCCGACAAAATTGATTACATTCTCATACAAACGTAGTAACATTGAGATTCCTTTTGTTAAAAATGGGGAACTCTACTTTTAGTGAAGTGGATTACATTAAGTTTCCAGGCATTCATCAAGACAGTCATTTGAGATTCATAGATCATGTAGATTATTTATCAACTAAATTAAGCTAATCAATTGGTATCCGGTATAAACGCCAATTTTTTTCTTCGTCAGAAGTTATCAAATTCATTTATTTTTACACACGTCCAACCCTATTTCTGCTATGGAATTGAAGCTTGGTTTGCAAGCAATAAAAATGTAACAGATAAAATGTTGGTCATTCAAAAGAAAGCATCCAGAACTTTTACTAACCTCTCTCATACAGGACACACAAGTATTTATTTCAAATCGAAGCATAGTCTTAAACATCTTACAATATAGCAATGTTTAATAAAGCTAAATTTCACTTTTTTAATACCTGTACAGGTGTCAAATGGTGGAATTTTATTTCAAATATAATCAAAACTTCAACTTCATTACTTACGATGAAAAATAAAATAAAAAAACATTAAGTCACACAATAATAATACAGATAGCTAAATCTATTTCCTACCATATTTCATTACGTATCACAAGGTCGATAATTAGGTTTTCTTCAATACTATAGTGATTTTCGAAAGAAATAGTATACCCTACTTCAGGAGAGGCTTCGGCCAAGTAAGGTTCACATTAAAGCATGTTTCTTCTCCGCGCCTACAGTCTCTTTCTGTAAATAAAATCTGTTCATCTAACTTAATCTGTTATCAGGCTTATACTCTACTTAGTTGGTGTTAACCTGTAATATAAAAAGCTTGTAAATAGACGTGGTAATAAATTGTTTCAAGTGTTTCAAGATTTGACCGGCTTCTTTCTTTGTGACATAGCGATGGTTATTTTGAAATCTTTTTGATCTTCTCTTTCGAGGGGCAGTCGCAAGCACCTAACTTGTGGAGACACAAACAGTGACAGCAATTGGGATTAAATGTTTCGAATTCTATTTTGCCGCATCCTCCGGCTCACCTTCCACAGCGTTGATGAGTATCTGGCTTGCATTGTTGGATGACGTGGTAACGTAATGCATATAACAGACAATATTGCAACATGAAAAGTTGCGTATTCCATTGCGCCCTTGAAAATGCAAACAATTCTGGTGTATTTGGGCTTGGGAGGTAATAGTGTATGCTGCGGAACAAATATTTCAATGTTTGATCCAGGTGGCCAGATAAGATTCAGTAACTCCGTAATCGTTTGCCAAGCCAGCTGCAGAAGCGAGTTGGTCTGTCGTTGGGGTGTAGCAACAAGTGTATATAATTCATTTGGTGGCATTGAAGGTCAGATGTAGATCAACGAATACTTTGTATTTGTCTATATGAAAATTTTGTGTATCGTGAAACCCCAACACTGGTCTGTTATATTTCCCTCAGTCACCCATCCCCCGCCTCCTCCCATTCGCACAGTTTATTGTGTAGGCAACCGATTATGTTTTTTTGTGCCATGTGTGGATTTAATTTGCTTTGATGTTCATGAGCAGGTTCAATATGAGCATGCAAATCTTTACTTTACTTGCTATTGTTTTGAAAAGACCTGTATTGCATTTAAATGGTCTGGCGTATTTATTCACAATTTGTACCTGTATGAATGTACCTTCGCGCGTGTCAGTGTATTTGTTGTATAAGTGATTGCTGCCCGAAAATTTTAGTACTTATATAATGGCTTTTTTTAGCATTTTATTTTATACGTGTGATACTTAAATAAAGGATTTGATTTGATTTGATTTGAATGTGTATAATACATTAGGAAAGAATTACGGGTCAAAGCTGGTTCAGAAGAGCAAGTCTGTGGAGCATTGGGTATAATTACTTCACTAGCGGATTATCTCTCAATGTCTGCAAGATCGTTAGGAAATGCTGGTTCAGTTATGTGCGCAGATGCTCCCAACGGCGTTGAAGTAAGGACAGAGAAACATTGAATCGGATTAGGTGATGAAAGCTACGTGGTGAATGCACTAGACGAAGATGGACGTTTTACCTTCAGATTTTTTAAGGCGTTCGTGGCAGGAATCAATAAAATCATGAAATGCTTACTAAGTCGTTCAAAGCATATAAAACCAAGAATTGATTTTGGTCTGCGTTTGGTTCAAATTTTATATTACATTTCGGGTATTCGAAGTCGATTAAATGTTTTGGGATGTGGATGATGCAAAAAATATTATCATTCCTCCGAATCAATGTTAATCTCTTAAGTTCATAAACAATATACAAGGTTATAAAAACAATTCGTTGTGTAGAGTTTAATAATTTTCTTGCAACTATGCTCATAAGGCCTTTAATATTCACTAGCTTAGAAACAATTTTCATTTAGACGGATTGAGTGATACGAGATCATATAATTTAGGGCAACCAAAGTGAAGAATCTTTGCATGTGAAAAGCATAACACAATCTAATACGCCAATCATCTTCTTTGTATCAGAAGCCTCCATAGAAGTTATTAAATAACAGGACGTAAAAGTTGACGTATAATTGATCAATCTCTCATCACCACTTTTCCAAAGGTTATTTATAAACTTGAAAAGAACATAATTAGAACAGATGCCAAAACTATTTGAGCATGTCTGTCCAAACATAGGGTAACCCCAAAGTAGTCAGATGCTCAAGGTATCCGCCGGATGCGGTCCATTAAAGTCCATGCCGCAAAGCACGTGGTAAGCCATCGGTAGAGAGTGCTTGATATATTTAGTTAACTAACACTGGAAATATTCTTGCAAACATAAAACACGGAATTGCCTCTGGCTTCTTTGAGCGTACACAAGTGTCCAGTAGCTATGTCTTCAACTATATTCCCACGAAGTAGACAATCGATGATTTCCATTCAAAAACTGTTCTACTTGCTGATTGAACAATTTCCTATTTACATAATCTTACCTTGTAACATTTCCTTGAATTTCAGGAAAAATAACTCAAATAATGCATTTATGTTGCTTCTAGTAGCTTGTTTCCAACGCAGTTTATGAAGAAACAAGTTCGCTGGAGAGCGCGGCGTAAGACTGAAGTGAAACGATTGCGAGGCATCCAACATACTAGCAGTGCTTCTCAGAAAGTCGGAGTGGGAGGCTGTGCCATCATCGCCCTCCAGACACACGAGACCATGAGACGTTTATTGAATTCTTTGCTAATAAAAAGTAATAATAACAATTTTTATGCGAATATTTTTTTTGTATGATATGTGATTACCTAATGAGCAATAGGACATAAACTTTTTTTTGTATCACAGTAATTTTTCTCGGTGTCGGGATACGCGAGTTGGTATGCTTCACGCGGAAAGAGTCAATCCTACTAAAGATATGCTGTTCTACATGATTTTTGTTGTTAATAATTCATCGTTGTTACGTTTTACTGTGCACATCGGAAAAGGCCGCCTAATTGGGATGATAAATGATAGAACGGTCCAAAAGTCAAACTAAATGACGATAAATTGGCGTCATATTACAATGGCTTTCATGGAGATGTTTAACTCTTCGTAGATATTGACAATTTATTCATTAAAAAATAACAGAATAATCCGCAAAATCTTGACAAGATAAAAATAGCACGAAGATGGCGCCGTCATCTTGATTTCACCCCGCTCATGTTTACGGTGAGCACTCGTCAGCTTTGCTCGCGTTCGATAACAATAGTATTAAATAATTGTAGAAAAATCATGTGTGTAGACGGTAACAGAAACGCTGAAGGTAGTAAAGTGCAAGTGATTGGGTGTTCACGAAAAACAGCATCAAAATCATTATTTTGATTGCAGTTTTCACCTGCAAATGAAAACAAAGTCAGCTTCTGTCACACAGTGATAATAAAGGACATAAATAACAATAAATAGCAATACACATTTTATGCAGAGCCTTTGGTAGGATGCCACACGGAATTTTGCTGATCAATACCTGGAAGGAAAATTCGGGCCCTTTGGGAAGCTGACTATGACTGACGTTTAGGCTCCGGTGGAGATAAAACCCTAATCTTAATCCTAATGAGAGACAAATGATGTTAATGTCTCCAATATTACCACATTAGCAATTTGGAAATGTATTTTAATAAAGTCCATTTTCTGCTAAGCTTGTCCACCTCTACCGGGGCATATATCATTGCAGTCATTACCTGGAATTTTTCCATCATCGCATCCTAGCTACTTCCGAAGATGGATGATCAAATAAGTTGAAGTGTAATAGCTGTGTGTCAGCCGTGGTCATTCGTATACAGAATGATTTCTAAAGCTAGAGCGATAACTGTCTTGGATCTCTTACGCCAATGGCATCCTTCCGTCCACCGATCGATGCATGCCTTCATGTTCCAAATGAATGCACAAATCAGCCTTGCAGCCAAATTTCCCAAGTACTCTAACCTTACTTGTATTGTAGCCTATCCAGGCCCAGACTTTCCCAAGTCCACACATATCTCAATGCCCTTACCTTCCCAATTCTACAACCTTTCTCGTCACCTTACCTCCCTAGTGCCCTGCCATCCTCTGCACCATAATCACGTCAAATGATCCTGATCTCTCAAGAAATGTTACCTCCTTAGGACGTAAACCTCTTTGGAACGAAAATCTTCCAAGCACCCTAACCCCCAAACATCTTAACCTCGTTAACACATTTACCTCCTAAGCACTATGACCTCTCGAACAGCCTCACCTCCGAAACATCCGAACCTCCCTTCCACCCTCCACTTCTTTGCACCCTAACTTCCATAACTCCTTGGACTCCACAGTGCTCTTCCTTCTGTATTGGCTTCACCTCAGTAGCTTCCTAGCCTCCATAGAGACTCAACATTCCTGATTCCTCGCCTCACGAATGCCTGCGTTTTCTTGGATTCCCCACCTCTTTTGCATTCCAACCTCTCTAGCTCCCAGGCCTCTTTAAAGTCATAAACTCTCTAACCTGTTAAACTCCTTGGTGCCTCGTCTACCCATGGCCATAAACTATGAAGTGCACAAACCTCTACAGCTCACTCGTCTGTCTAGGGCACTAATTATTTTGGCACCTTACCTTCCTACCACCTCAGCTTACTAGCTCCCAGCACAATCTCCAGCAACAGCAGCCAAATCAAGCTGTCAGACAATGTGAGCTTCTTCAGTCATCGGCTAATTTTTGCTTAGCCTTCATTAGACGAGACTTATTTGAAGAAACTCCTGCTGCCTGGTAATCAACTAGTTCGTTGAAGCATCATCAAACTAGCGGGGCAATCAAGCGAAAAACAAGGAAATGACACTTGTTAAAAGTCTTGAGTTAGCTGGTTTAAACAAGTTTCGCTGCAGTGAAAGGTTTAACAACCATTCGTGTACGTGTTTGAACAGTATCTAAACATACCTAACGCATGACATTTTTCAATAGTGATTTCAGCAGAAAGTAAAATATAAGAAATTTTTGTTAACATTGACTGAAATAAGAACAATTCGTCAGAAGATATTGTAAAATATATACCAAAATATGTGTCCAAAATTATTGTTCCTTCCCAGCTTCAACACTGCTCCTTTCTGTGTCCCCCAACTGCCAGAAGTGAGTATTCCACTCTCAGCTGAACAGGATTCGGAGCAAATAACAGTAAAGATAACTTTAAGATAATACAGTATGACCTTTTTTCATTATTTGAATCCACAATCCGAGAAATGTCCACGTGTGAATTTCAGCGTCTATCGTGAGGCAAATATATTCATCAAGGGGGACAGCCTCAGCTGATGGCGGGTCAATGACCTTGACGAATGTATTTCGGCCGGTTTCACCGAATTACCCAAGAAATACTAGACATGTACGGTATGCGGAGGCTGCGTGGGGTCATTTTTCGTTGTTGACGTCACTCACTTAGCTGAGAACGATTTACCGACATTTGATCAGTTCTAACCTCACCGACTACGCCCTAGCGCTGTCGTGCTCAGATATTTACCCATCAAAAAGTACCTTACTCTGCCAGGCCCTGATCTCACTGCATCAGCTGTGCCTTTTCGCCATCGAACTCAGGTCTCACTCCATCAGCTGGACCCGACACTCCCAAGTTCAAATGTCTCGTCCAGAGCGCTGCCCAACACAGACCTTTTGAGCTTGGTACGTTGATTCCTTCGAGACATTGAAGGGGCATTATTAAGCCTAGTAAGATGAACGCGTGTTATTATTTTTAGACTGTTTGTGTAATCGAAGTTAGGCGGATAAATTACTGAGACTACCGCTACAATGTACAAATCAATATCATGGAGCTTGTTCCAGCAGATAAAACAAGAAAGCCAAAATGAATGGAATATTTCTCATTAAATATTTTATGATAATAAAATACTGTTTGTGTCGTAATAACGAAAATTAGATAATGTGTTAGTGGAAGTTAGGGTAAATGTGTTAACATATTAGTGCTTGAGTTTGACGCATGATGATGTCATTGATCGATTCCACCAATTTGTTTATTTTCCTTAGCAAACATTAACCGCCTATTTGGTCTGTCACTGTCAACTACAGAAGGTCTAAGTATACGCTTGCCTTCATAGTCCCTCAAAGCAATTAACAAAATGAATGTTGCATACCTCATCTGCCCGCGACCCGCTTATGAGTAGGGCTCGTCTTCCTGCCCTTTCGCCGCTATGTACCAGGTCAACAGACCCCTTTTCTCATAGGCGTCTTGTGTTTGCGGCCCCGGGTAATAAAGGCGGACCCATTATTACAGAAGAGCGGTGTTGGGAGGAACTCCTTCTTCATCGAACATACGGCAAGGCTGTTCATAGAAATATACATAGGACATTTTTTTTTGAGTAGTAATCTTTATCCAGCATACTAAGGTACACAAGATTCAACAGAGATACCATTACTGAATTATACAGGGCCAAGTGTCATTAGATACAAAAGGGATCCAGAATTAAAAAACTACACCAATACGCGCATGTTCGTGTTAATCCCCCATTTTGGAATTCGTTGGTCGGATTCAGGTTCGCTTGTTTGATGGCGGTAACGTTGATCTTATTTAATGTGAGGTGCTCTTGCCTTGCACTCAAACGTAGTCAAGATACAACATTTTTTGCCCCTTCTGAAAAATAATCTCACCAGAGATTATAAGTAATTCGTGAACAATTATAAATTCTTCCCCAGAGGGCGCTTCAAATCAACTGAATTTAATCCCCCTTTCAGCACGTCTAGGTGTAATATTCTTTGTCTATGAAGCAGCCATGGCCGATGTCTGAATTTTAGACGAGTTAATAGTTTGTTATCTTGGATTCCACAGAAAATTGTGAGTTATCCTCAAATTTCATCCAAAGTTTTTCAGAAACTGGTAAGGCGACAAATGGACCACACTTCTTTACTGGCTCCAAAGTGTTTGTTTGAAAAAAGCTGAAAATATGTTTCATTTACAGTGAATTAATTGTACTTCCACACTCGTTTCACTGACATGTTCCTCGCTTCTTTGGTTCCTCACTGACGTGTTCTAAACACTATTGCCTTCTCACTGACGTTTTCTCTCTCCGTTGCCTCCTCATTGACGGGTTCCTAGGTTCGTCGCTTCCTCCCTGAGATGATCCTTACTCCATTTCCTTCACGTTGACGTGTTCCTTCCTCCATACCTAATCACTGACTTGTGCCTCCCCCCATAATCTCCGCGTAGAGGTGTTCCTACCTCGTGTGTTCTACAACTAATTTCATTGACCTCTCCAATATAACCTCTTCATTACAGCCTGTCGTATTTCCTGTTTTTATTATTCGTGTCAGAAGTTGTGACAAATATAAAAAGTAGCATAGTCATGAACGTTTTGTGCCACTCTTCTGCGTTGGTTACAATTATTATCCGGCATCTCTGTTTCAAGTATTGCAATCACAGTGCATATTATTCCCATTTGTTGTTGCTTTAAGCATACATAGAGATTAATATGACCGGTCGACATGTGAACTTCAAGGTGAAACAGCCCCGACAGTAGTCGGGAGTTTCTTAAGAAATAACTGTTCTCATAATTATTACACTAAATACATTTTTTTTCAATTATAATTATCATTAAGATCCTAATTGTTATAATTGGTATTGATATTATAATCGGAATTATGATTATATTCAAAAGTACAGTTATGAAACCGAATTTGCCACGAGGCCTCTGACTCCAACAGCCTAGAATGTTCGGACGTTCTAATCTTATCTAGTCTCCTTGCAATTTAGTGGCTCTCATGTCTTTTTTGTTCTAGGAAGCATCTTGCCGCCCAGTGTCCCGTTCTATGGCTTCCATGTCTCTTTGTTCTAGGAAGTATCTTGCCGCCCAGTGTCCCGTTCTATGGCTTCCATGTCTCGTTGTTCTAGGAAGCATCTTGCTGTCCACTGGATGTCATCACTGCCGAGACACTGACAGACGGTACTTATTCATCATTAGGCGTCATCTTATTGGAGTCTAAGGACCCCTGCGTATTTATTCTGGAAATCCCCCTCTCGGAGGAGACATCACTTTTTTTGAGTGACCAAATGCAGAAGCAGTTAAATGACTGACGGACAAGGATCTTATCTTTGTGACAAAACCTGATTTGCCAAATATTTCAACTTGTCAGGGCCCAGCCACCGGTTAACGTTGAGATGTCATCGACGACTTAACTTACCAGGAAAATGATGGAACGTCGATGACGACTCACATTATTAGGACATCGCTGGGACGTTGCCGACGACTTACCCAAATCAGGATAACGATGAGACGTCAACGACTACTTACACTAATTCATTTTAACATTGGGACGCCACCAAATTTTTACCCCGTCCAGGACGACGATAGGCCGTCGCAGATGACGCACACTGACTGGATAACGCAGGGATGTCGCCGACGTCCTACGCGTATTTAATTACACAGATCAGGATAACGATGAGACGTCACCGGCGACATGCGCAAATATGAAATATCTCAAGAAATTTGCCGACGACATGCGTGTATCCGATAGCACAAGAGCGTTGTGACGACTTTCCACCATCGTGCTAACGCTGGGGCGTCACCGACGAATTACACCGATTGAAATAACGCTGTCAGATCACAGTCAATTATTTGGCCGAGTCTGTTGCCAAGGAAAAATGTCCACCATTCATGTTTTATTTACTGTCCAGGGATATCCGGTCAATTGGGGGCCCTATAAAATCCGCCGCCTAGACAATTGACCTCACTCGTTTCTTAGGGAGGTGAAGGGGGGGGGGTTAAGACGGAGCCCTATAAGTACGACGGCCTCATTAATCTACATCGCGAATTAACAGGGCGGAGGCAGGGGTGTTCCAGTACGGGAGCCCTTGAATTTGCCTCGCGCATTACCAGAACAGGGAAGTGCAGGCTAGAGATACCTATGTTGAATGAGACTGGGGTGGAGGGGAGTTGGGTGGAGTGGAGTGGGGTGGAGTGGGGAAAAGAGTGGTTCCCAGGGCGAGATGATCTTAGCGAAGAACTCATTAGAGGCTCTTGGTGGAAGTTTACGTGATGCGATGCGGGCATCAGAGTGGATGAATTAATGGTGCTGGTAAATTTCCAATGCATGAAGAGATTAACTTGTGAACCCAGCAGACAGTTCAGGACCCGCCTCCTCATGCCAGGTGCCACCTTGACATGTCATGCCCAGGTGAACGGTTTGATGGCTATTGTGGTGACCAAGGAAGATATGCTGGGTAGCAAACAATGGTGTTGGATTGTCGGTGTTCTATCTCCAGGTGACTATTATTTTTGGGTTATAAAACATGACTAGGCAGTTTACACAAAACTTTGAATCCTGGTTCCCACTAAGTCTTCATGGTTACGAATGGTTTTTTAATATCTATGATTGTATCAACATTTAGTGTATATCAACACGGCTTAGAAGACTTGGGAAAGTGGAAGGCAGCTAGAGAGGGTCGGTTGTGTCCAGGAAATGAAGTAGTGGAACCCTGTCTGAAGCCTTTTCTTTACTGACATGGCCAAACAAGGCAGTGGTCAATTTCGAACATTCCAAAGGAAGTCCTCGAATAGTGACAGCGATTAATAACGGAATGATATATACCGTTTAAAATTACAGAATTGCTATAGCTTCCTGATTGAAAAAACTAATCTATTGATGTTACTAACAAAATTTTAGTACAATAACAATTCATCAATTGTTATGCATCTTCATTCTGACTGTTCCAGGAACATACTATTCAGAAAATTTGAATATTGCAAGAGGATATGAATTTGAGGTGTTTTTTGCTTTCCGTTTCAACTTCCCTACTTTCAATAAGTGTGCGTGCAGATTATCGTAGCTTGCCGCATCTTATCCTAGCCCAAGTTCTTTGTGTCCTGTAGTTTTAGGCGTTGAGTATTTATGACAGGTCCTGGTAATATTGACCATTTAAAAGATTTGAGCGTAATTGCTCAAATGAAGTCGTTCGTTTTATGTCTCGTGGTGAACTGAAGTGTGTGTTGACCATGTCCGTTTAGTAAGGGGGTTTGTGTTTGCCAGGCTAATTGTTTATGGCGGTTGGTTGTCACAATGTCCATGCTTATGGAGACTGTTTACGAATAGGATTCGGTGATTAATTGGCAAGATGGCTCAATCGAAACGCAAGGGACAGTTGCCACCAGCTTATGCATAAGAAGTAAATTATATAAGAGAAACAATAGGTTATGTTTATGGAGGCTCAATCGTTATGAAGATCTTTAGTCAATCTCATTTTTCTCTATCAAGTGATTATCCGCAGCTGCCCAATGCCGGCCAAATGCTTGTGCGGCTTCAAATTGTGATGTTAGAAATAAAGGGCAACTGCCAGACTTCATTGCTGCCTTTGCCGGATGTATGTCAGTGTCGGCATCGCATAAGGAGACCAGTTGCCGGGTCCTTGTCAGTCCTTTGCCGGCTGTATATCAGTGTCGGCATCACGTTAGGAGACCAGATGCCGGCTGCTTGTCTGTGCTCTGCCGGCTGTATGTCAGTGTCGACATCACGTTAGGAGACCAGATGCCGGCTCCTTGCCTGCCTGTCCTTTGCCGGCTGTATGTCAATGTCGGCATCACGGTAGGAGACCAGATGCCGGCTCCTTGCCTGTTCTTGGCCGGTTGTATGTCAGTGTTGGCATAACGTTACGAGACCGATGCCGGCTCCTTGCCTGTGCAGGAACCACCGTGTGATGGCAGTGCAAAGATTGATGTCCAGCCCCCTTTGTCCCCCCATGCCAATTCTCTATTTTCCCCGGCTTCACTGTAGCCATGGCCCATTGCCAGTCGCCAAAATAAACTAGACGGAATAAGTGAAGTTCATCAAATGTAACGGAGTCTCCATTAATGGCAGCGATAACATCTGCAATCAAAAACTTTTGCCAACTAAATTCGGTCCAGTTCGCTTTTTTGCTGGGAATCCGCAAATTGAGTAGAGGTTCATGTTTTGTTATAGAAGAGAAATAATGTTTAGGATAGTTTTTTGGAGTGATGGGAAGGATTGATGGGATTGTTAGGAGGATGCTGATGAGTGATGGGAGAGATCGAAGTGATAGTGGAGCGGACGATCGAATGTGAGTGAACGGAGGTGCTGTTAGGACATTGAGATGGTGTAATAGGAGGAAGGTTATGATGGAGAGGCTGACAGGAGGTGATAGGAATAATGTTCTGAATCACAATATGGTGCCACGAGATGGATTCAGGTGGTTATGGTGAGGCTGACAGTGTGTGATTGAAAGCGGTGATGACGGGTTAGACGATAGGGTGTGATATGCTGAAGGTGTTGGTGAGGATGATGAGAAAATGGTATAGGAGAGGATTGATGCATGGGTGTATGTGACATGTGTGAGGTAATGACGGGAAGGATAATAAGGGGTGTTAGAGAGAGGTGGTGATTGGGGAAATGATAGAGTGTGAGAGGGTGTGGCAGAGATGGGGAGGATGATTATGTGGGATACGTTGGAGTTGTTGGTCGAAAGATTGACATGGTCTTACAGGAGATATTTGATGAATGGGAGGATGAAAGAGTATGACGGGAAAAAGAAAATGATAAAGATAACGATATGGTTGAATGGAGGATGATAGGGCATGGCGGGTGGGAGGTAATTATGAATATAACAATACGGTAGCAGTTCGATAATATATTAACAAACATTGAAGGCCCTCCACATCTAGCTACCATACGAGTAACAACTATTGGAAGGCAACCCGAGTGCATATACCTAACATCACTTCATTCTGTGAAGCCTTGTAAGTGACTCTCCTCCAGCTGCGAAGTGAAATGATCATTCTGGCGACTACATCATTGTTGATGAAGAAGAGAAAGAGATTTATAACCAATTCACCCTGAATTATCCCTTCCTAATAGAAATATTTTACAAATGCGTTGAAGCGCATTTGTATGTTGATTTCCATAGGGAAGGCTATCTCTTGTAATATGCAGACGAATTGCAATTAGTTCAAAGCCTCGCAGTCTCCTAGATAAGTATTTCATTTTTTTATGTTAATATTTTATTATTTTTTTGTGAAACCTAGGGCCCTATAGATCGTTGAATAAGATTTCGGGAATATTTATGAGTTCGATCACTCCCACTCTATGTATGTTCTTGTTCCATAAGTTGATTACATGGAATCATGTCAGTAATGCTAGAACAGTGAGCAGGTACTCGATGCAGCAATAGAATGCAATGCCTCTGTTTATAGTGCTCTCCAACCGTTCACTAAAGCCCATAAAATAACCCAACCTTCATGTAAGTGACACAGCGAATCACTCGTTTACCACTCTCGCTCCCACGCGTCCGGGGGAACAAGGATGGTCTGGTAGCAATATTGATGGTATGCAAGGATGAACGATTCTTTGGCAAACGAAGGAGTTGTCCGGCAAGTAGGTGGCAGGTCTATCAGACATGAGGTGGCACCAGCATAACTTTTGGTGTGAGTTCATGGTAGTGCGAAAAGGTTGCGTTAAATATATTTTAATCAGATCAATTTGCTTACCCTGTTTATTTACATAAATTCGTTGAAATCATGTCATTTCGATTATTATTCCAACATAATTTTTACAAAAAACTCGAAGGGTCAAAATTGATTTTGAAATAGTTGAGCATGAGTTTTCATTATTCAGCTCGTACTTATTTACATGAGCTTCTACTGCTGTATCATGCTCCAATAAGCGACCGCCCTTTCGAAAACTTCGAGCAACCCATCAACCCACAGCCACAATTGCATAACAGTGATGATACAGCGCCAACCAATTCGGCTCTGCCCAAACCACGAATATGAAAATAGTTCACAACTGTTCAAAGATTCTATCGTGCTTAAAGTATGAGGTTAAAACACAATTAACCAATTGGAATGGGTATGGACAAATATTCTCGGTAAAGATTTTTGCCAGCGTCGTCAAAGTGAACCGAAATAAAAGGTTTATTGGGCATCGAAAGAATAGCACAACATTCTAGACAAATTAAATGGTTCACTTCACTGCTTTGGCATCTAACGTCTGGAATGTGGCAAATTTAAACTAACATCAATATTATCTCCATCTCCAGAGTTTCTACAGTCAAACTGAGGGATAGCGCCGCGCAATAATACTTGGGTTTACCCGACCCTCCACCTCCAGCCGAGAAGGGACAAATCAAGATCAGATTGCTAACATTGATACTGTAAAAGACCTTTGAACGTACACAAGGCTAGAAGTGGGGTCCTCAAGAATCGATTTTTCAATAAAGCAACAGCCGCCACAGTGCCTTATATTCCCAAAACTGATGCTTTCCAAAATCTGATCGATTGATTTGTAATAAAATACTTCAACGTTAAATTACAGTTAAATTGAATAATTTTATCAATACTTCAATATCGAATCTAAAATTTATCCGCGGGCATATTTGTTTTTTAGAACCCTGACCGAGACTCGTTTACATATTGAAAAATTAATGTAATTTAAACCTGTCAGAACGTATGAGAACGTACGAGACGTATGCATGATATTATATCATCCTCCTTATTCAAAGTATCTATGTTGAGCTGGCGTACACGTCACCGTGTTGCTCGCTTGGTTCCCCCAAGGAACCACCGCTGAAAGAGGCTGAAGCTTTAAAAATTTCAATCCATTGATATATCAGCAGATGCTGGACTTTCAAGGAACATGTGTATGCATAAACGAGAAATTTTCATTATCCTCCTGTCCTTCCATGTGCTGGGTCCACTCCTGATCCAGATGATGAATAGGAAGGAAAACCAGTTTATTTATGAAAATATTGGACAGTCCTTGCACAATTCGTCCATTCGCTATCCAGTGCATCAGCCTACTGGATTACTTCTGCCACCCAGCTGCTTATAAGTTTCCCTTCTTCTACGTCGCCAGCTTGGGCGCCCTCAGCCGGGCATATCTGGATCGATCTCCTGGGCTGCATTATGCAGGATAGTGAATGGCCGTAACAATGTCGCAAAAACGCTAGCTCACGTAACGGATAAATATTTGTAATGCTGACCAACGTAGCCACAGCCTCCGAGGAACGTCCAACGGATCGCAACCGCCACTATAAATATCAAGGTAAATTTTATTTTAAATGATCATCAATGAATAACTTCAATAATTTTTTTTTTTTAGCAAATTTCAACACAATAAAAAAAAAATTCTGACGTAATAATAATAGACCATAATGGTGAGGAAACTGTAATATCGTACCGGTCGTGAACATGAATATGGACGTAAATACAATTTACAAAGTAAATGACAGCCTAGACCAAGTCTATCCTGGGACCGCACCCTCGACTATTGCTCGATGTTTTTTTTCCGTGGACGTGTATTTCCCCGTTATTGAGACAGTCTATATCTGCATCCACGACCCTTGCTTAGCGTCAGTCTTCCTGACTACGACCCGCGAGAGCGTACTCATAGACGCGTACTCCTGTCTTCGGACGCCGATCCATCAGACACCAAGTATGACTCATGAATTATTCAGTGGGGTTAGAATTGCAAAGAAATGCTTCGGAGTTCCTCAGCGACTGAGAAATTTTGGTCAGAGCTTGTAGAAGAAGAGAACATAGAGAAAGAGAGTCCCCTTGAACAGCCTCCTCCAGCACTCAGTAGTCTAGTATCCCTGACTTCAAACTTCCGACTATCAGAAGTAATCGCCTAAGCGAGATTACATTCAAAACTTCAAAGGATGTGAATTTTCGGAAATAAATATCGATTACGACGGCGCAATGGTTGTGCATTGCAGTGTACGGCGGTGTGGGTGGACACGAAGCATTGGCTGCATCGTTTCTGCAGTTGTCCTGGATCATCACGAATAGACAATAAACGATTTCCGATTGTTTTTTTCATGTGTCTTCCTAGAAGGAATACACCAATTAAAATTTAAATCATCTAATTTAGTTAGAAAACGTGCTGATTTTTCAATATTCCTATTTATCATAAAGTCGCGAATTGATCTCCACAAACACCAAAATTCAATAAATCTCCACAGAAGAATGCGACTTCCGTTTCCATAGTTTCAAGTGCTTTCTCAAATGTTCTATTTTTTGTAACCCAGCAGCCTTCCTAACAGCATCCTTCGAAAGATTTCGCCTTAAAAAGTGGTTGGTTTCCCAACAATAAAAAAAATACATCCTCAACTTCAGCGTAAAAGGATTCTTAAGGTTTAGTTACAGAAACATCAATAGCTTTCGGAAGAGATTAATTATCTCACCTGCAATTATCAAACGAAGAGTCTCTCTCAAATGGAGAGGACCCAGTCTACAATTGAATAGAGAGAGAAGGGAGAACAGCATCTGGGACGACGAAAGAAGGGAGTACCACACAAAGTATGGAGAGGGAAGGAAGGGTTATGGGGTACACAAAAAAATATGAAGGAGGAGAAAATTGCGCCAGGATGAATATAGGAAAAAACTCTACCAGAGACGGACTCTCAAAGGGATTAAGAGACAGAGTACAGAGTAAGGGAATCACTAAACAGTAGGGACGGTGTGTGTTGGGGACTAGACCAGATCACCTGATCCGCTTCCTAGTCAGACTATGAGAGCTCTAGAATTGACACTTACATGATTGTAACTGCGATGACATTACAATCACAGAAATTAGAAGCAAGTCTTCCCCGCTTTATCAACTATGTTGCTGTTGGGTCACAATGTCAAAACATATAACGGTGTTACTTGAATAGAAATATATGTGTAAAGGCATATGTCTTCTAGAAGGAGTTCTTCCCCCCCTCCCCTACCGCTTCCAAGCCTTCACGCTCTAAAGAGTGAGTATTCGCCGCGTTCTTATGTGGAGTAGAAGTCACTAACAAAATTCTTCTCTGACAGCCAATTTAGCTCGTTATAGAAATCTCGCCTCACAAGAACATTACAAAATTTCAGAACCCACTGTACATCTGCAGCAAATAAATTTAATAATTACTCGTGACGAACAGCGGGATATTGAGTGTTCTCACGTGTTTTAAATGTTGATGTTTCCTCTGCCCACGTGCATTGAGTGCATACACAGCAACAATTGACGGCTTGTTTATTTCAACTAACTCATATGTAGATCTGTCTAGATTGATGGAGACAATGTCTAAACAAATGGAGACGGAATTTGAATCTATGGAGTAGTCCATTTGAATTGTTTTAGGTACTGTGCCACAGCAGCAGTGATTATTTAGTTCATTATTGTTTTGGGAATATTGTTCGCTTATGTCTGCAATACATGCACTGTTCGAATTGCCAGCCGTAGAGGCACGAGCGTACACTGCCAGCTTTGTATGCCGGAGTGGACACCGTTAGCCAGGCATGCAGAAGTGCAAACTTCTTCCTTACATGCAATTGTGTATTCTGTCTGCTGTTCAATCAGCAGTACACACTGTCAGCCGTACGTGCAGAAGTACACACTGGCTGCTTTACATGCAGCAGTGCGCGCAAACCCAGAAATATCTACGGAATCCGAACCGTTGAGAGGTGTGGTCATACCCAAGATACTGACAGGTCACTGCCTCTTAATAAAAAAATTATCGTGTGATTTAAATTTAAAAAGGATTTCATCGATGAAATGCCTCTAGCCAGACACGACGCATGTATATATTCTAGAGTTGGTGGGGCAACAGACTCCCTAAAATGTTATATTGTAAACCAATGATGTAAATTCGACCAAATTTACGATAAACGTAATCACAAAATAGTTTATGAAATTGGGAACAGTAAATTGCCTCGTCGAATTTGCACTCAGCGGTTACTTCATATTTCTTTGAGGTAGACGAGATCGAGAGGGTGGAGTAGTATTGTTCATAGTAAAACAAACTGTACACATATTTAAAAATATTATTTCCAGTAACACGCACGTCATTGTATCAATTCAACAAGTCGGGCAGTCGGTAAACATGAAGCGTCAAACCGTCCATGTCAACCGCCCCCTCCTCTCTCAAAGAGCCAGGACGGCGGTCGACGATGTCTTCACAGCTCAAAATAATATTGTTCTTAGGGACTCCAGTGTTCCTGACATTGATTCAGAAACAGACAAAAGATCTGTTTTCGTTTTATGATAGAGATCTATTTGAAAACCTCAACATAGAGCGACACATACCGAAACTTTAGAATATCCATCTCTGAAGCATAGCAGAGTCAATTTCGTCAATCAAATCGTTTTAAAAAAATAATAACAAATCAAAACTATTGAACTGAACCATATACTGGAAAAAAACGTACGATCAGCATCAAACAGCCTAAGAATTTGAACTGATAACTGTGAATGAAATTATGTGAGTGCCTAAACATTTCCCGAAACAACAGTTGAACTATATTTCGAACAACAAAAATTCGAGATCTGTAAAGGTCCTCTTGAGAACAATCGAGGAAATAAAAACAGACGATACTGAAATGAGTGTCCTACTAAACCAAAATGTTGGTTCTATAGTGACGATTGAGCTTGTAAATTTCCCAATTGGCAGGATATCAGAGGGGGAAGACGAATTGAAGCTGTCAGCAACGTATGTTTTCCACTGCACACGTAAAAAACATATATATATATTGACACCAGCTCATGACCAAGTTCAACCCAGTACACTGGAAGAAATTGGAGAGAAATCGCTGAACCCTTCACGAAAAATTTCATGTAATCTCTTACAAGTTCTGCAGGCTCTTATCAACAGACAAAAGCCAACCTTACACCACTTTTTTGAAGGGGGACAAGTAATGCCAATAAACTTCCTGGTCAAGTAGTCTCCACTCAGCTACCGGCAAATTGATGCAAAGTTTGATTAAGGACAAAATTCCAGAATTTCAAAGAATTAAAAAAATTATAGTAAATGCTCAGCATGGCTTGTGACACAACCGTTCATGTCTTACAAACTTGTTGCCTCTTATCAATAATACAATGGAAAATTTTCAAGCGAGATTTTCAATCGTTATAATATTACATTCCTTTCAAAACACTTCCGTTGAATGTCACAGGCGCTTAGGTAGTAAACTGCACAGCATCGGTATTCGAGATGAGCTAAGTAACTGGACAAAAAGATGGCTCATAGACAGACGGCGGCGGGTCGTACATAACGGTGATCCCATCATTGGGGTAAGGCAACAAGCGACATACCTCAAGGATCGGATCATTGGGGTATGGTAACAAGCGACATACTTCAAGAATCTGGTCATTGGGGTATGACAACAAGCGACATACCTCAAGGATTTGATTTGGGTCCAGTCCATTTTAATATTCATAAGCGATTCAGATATAAAACGTGCAATCGAACATTATCAAGTTAGCTGACGATATGTGGTCACTAGAAAAAATGCAAACGGAACTTCAGTGTCAGCAGATCCAATTGGACATGAACAAAATTGGTGATTGGTCAGAAGACGTGGCAAATGCAACTCAATGTCGACAAATGTAAAGTAAATAACATTTGTCATCACAAACCCGAACACCAACATTCCATGCCCATATAGGAACTGATTCCTGTCCCCGAAGAGAGAGATCTAGGTTTCCTCATTTGTAACGATTTAAAGAGTTGCAAGTAATACGACGATGTGGCCAAGATTCTGAATAAAACGCTAGGTATGACATACCGTACTATCTCGTATAAGAGGACAGACAATATTCTTCAGATGTATTATGCATTTTTTCGACCTCGTCCTCAAGAATGCACTTCAATTCTGGGCTTCATATCATACAGAATATGTTATAAAACAGGAGAATGTTCAACGACGTGCAACCCAACTAATCCCTCGCTGAAATATGAATCGCACGAAGACAGACATCGCTAGCTCAACAGCCTTTATTCGCTGGAGAAGAGTCGAGTGAGAGGCGTCATGCGAGAAGTGTGGAAGAATATGAACGTCAAGAAAAAAGTCGACCGAACGAGTTGTTTACTGTAGAGTGACATGTTCAGCTGGTGACTGGAGCCGTTTCGAATAATATTGGAATATACCATTCCCTGCTGGAACCTTTTCGTTCTTTGATCATTTACTACGGATACAAGACGAATATATGATGCTCACTAAGAGGTTCTTATTCAGGACTCATCTCCCTAATATTATTAGGCAACATGTTTTGAGCAGAGAGGCTTGTTGTGGTCATCTGACACACATAAACACATCTAAACACTGTCAGCCTTATATGAGGCAAGGCATTTGCTCGCCGCACTTGCAGTAGTGCACATTGTCACACGCACGTGTTTCAGTGCACGCTATCAGCCGTGCATGTTGCAGTGCATGCTGTCACACGCACGTGTTTCAGTGCACGCTATCAGCCGTGCATGTTGCAGTGCATGCTGTCACACGCAGTGTTTCAGTGCATGCTATCAGCCGTGCATGTTGCAGTACACATTGTCCCACGCACGTGTTTCAGTGCACGCTATCAGCCGTGCATGTTGCAGTGCATGCTGTCACACGCACGTGTTTCAGTGCAGGCCATCAGCCGTGCATGTTGCAGTGCACATTGTCACACGCACGTGTTTCAGTGCACGCTATCAGCCGTGCATGTTGCAGTGCATGCTGTCACACGCACGTGTTTCAGTGCACGCTATCAGCCGTGCAT